>CAUYRT010022234.1:0-16957 GCA_963574885.1 Lepilemur ruficaudatus
ACATAGTACTGGAAGTTCTAGCTAGAACATTAAGACAAGAGAAAGAAATAAAGGGCCTCCAAATTAGAAAGGAAGTCAAATTACCCTTGTTTACAGATGATATGATCTTATATCTAGAGAAACCTAAAACCTCCACACACAAAAAAATATTGTTAGAACTGATAAAAAAATTAGTAAAGTTGCAGGATATAGCATCGACATACAAAATCAGTAGAATTTGTATATGCCAACAGTAAACAATCTGAAAAAGAAACTGAGAAAGTAATCCCATTGATAATAGCTACAAATAAAATAAAATATCTAGGAATAAACTTAACCAAAGAAGTGAAAGATCTATATTGAAAACTATAAAACACTGATGAAAGAAATTGAAGATGACACCAAAGAATGGAAAGATATTCCATGCTTATGGACTGGAAGAATTAACATTTTTAAAATGTCCATACTACCCAAAGCAATTTACAGGTTCAATGCAATCCCCACCAAAATACCAATGACATTCTTCACAGAAATAGAAAAAATGATCCTAAAATTTATATGGAACCACAAAAGACCCTGAATAGCCAAAGCCACCCTGACCAAAAGGAACAAAACTGGAGGAATTGCATTACTTGACTTGAAATTACACTACAGAGCTGTAGTAACCAAAACATCATGGTACTGGCATAAAAACAGACACACAGACCAATGAAACAGAATCAAGAACCCAGAAATAAATCCACACTTCTATAGTGAACTTACCTTCAATGAAGGTGCCGAGAACATACAATGGGAAACGGACAGTCTTTTTAATAAATGATGCTGAGAAAACTGGATATCCACATGCAGAAGAATGAAACCAGACCCTAATCTCTTGCCATATACAAAAATCAAAGCAAAATGGATTAACAACTTAAGTGTAAGATCTGGAACAATGAAACTACTAGAACAAAACATTGGGGAAACACTTCAGGACATTGGTCTGCTCAGGGACTTCTTGAGTACTACTCCCAAAGTGTAGGCAACCAAAGCAAAATCGGGCAAATAGGATCACACATAGCTTAAAAGCTTCTGTGCAGCAAAGGAAACAATAAACAAAGTGAAGAGATAACCCACAGAATGGGAGAAAATATTTGCAAACCACCCATCTGACAAGGGATTAATACACAGTGTATGTAAGGAGCTCCAAAAACTCAATAGGGAAAAATCAAATAATCTGATTCAAAATGAGCAAAGGATCTGAGTAGACATTTCTCAAAAGAAGACATACAAAGGGCCAATGGGTACATGAAAAAATGCTGAACATCATTAGTCATCAGAGAAATGCAAGTCAAAACTATAATGAGATATCATCTCATCCCAATTTAAATGGCTTTTATCAAAGACAGGCAATAACGAATGCTGGCAAGGATGTGGAGAAAAGGAAACCCCTGTACACTGTTGTTGGGAATGTAAATTAGTGCAAATACTATGGAGAACAGAGTGGAGGTTGCTCAGAAAAACTGAAAATAGAACTACCATATGACCCAGCAACTCCACTGCTGGGTATATAACCAAAGGAAGGGAATTCAGTATATCAAAAAGATATCTAAAATGTAACCAAAATGTTTGTACCCTCATAATATCCTGAAATAAAAATAAAGAAAAAAAAGTAAAAAAAAAAAAAAGAACAAAAAAGAAAAAAGGTATCTGCCCTCCATATTTAGTGCAGCACTATCCACAATAGCCAAGATTTGGAATCAGCCTAAGTGTCCATCAACGGATGAATGGATAAAGAAATTGTGGTACAGTTACACAGTGGAATATTATATAGCCACAAAAAGAATGAAATCCTGACATTTGCAACAACATTGACAGAACTCAAGAACATTATGTTAAGTGAAATAAGCCAAGCACGGAAAGACAAATCTTGCATGTTCTCATTCACATATGGGAGCTAAATATTAAAAACAAGTGATTTCATGGAGACAGTGTGTAAAATGATGTTTACCACAGGCTGGGAAGAGTAGTAGGGAGGGGAGGATAAAGTGGGGATGGTTAATGGGTACAAAAACATAGTTAGATAGAATGAACAGCATTTGGTAGCACAACAACATGACCGCAATCAAAAATAAGTTAGCGTATATGTTAAAATAACTAAAAGAGTGGAATTGCAAAGTTCGTAACCCAAAGAAATGTTAAATGGTGGAGGTTGATCAATATCCCAATTACCCTGATTTGATTAATCTACATTGTATACCTGTATCAAAATATCACATGTATCCTATAAAGATACAAAGGTATTATGTACCCATGTTAATAATTAAAAATAAATTTAAAAAACCAAAAAAATAATTTAAAAGGAAACTGGGAAAATGAAAAGGGAAACTCATCCATAATTTCATCATTATAATACAATAACTGTAATTTTTGATAATCCTTTCCAGTTTTTGTTTTTATCCAGTTCTAATATTAATGCATCTTATAATTTTGCATGTGGATTTCTTCATTTAACATAATTCTAAAATTTTTACATGGTCCATAGGTCTCACAATTATCATTTTAGATAGTAGCTTACTATTCTGTCCAGTGGCAGCACCATGATTTAATCATTGATTAAATAAATAAAAAATAGGAAATCCTAGGGATAGGAACATCTGATTTCCAGAGTTACCACATTATGACACTCTAATGTTCACTTTTTTAACTCATAGAAGATTATGTGCCATGCAAGGAAATAAAGTATGGCCCATTGACGGAAAAAAGAAGTTGATAGAAATTGTCCCAACGAAGCCCGGGCCTCTGATTTACTAGACAAAGAATTTAAATCAACAGTTGTAAATATGCTCAAATAACAAAAGGAAGCCATGGATAAAGAACTGAAGGAAACCAGGAAAATCATGTCTCACCAAATAGAGAATAAGAACAAAGAGAAAATTTTTAAAAGCAACAAGATAGAGATTCTGGAGCTTAATACTGTAATGAGTGAAATTAAAAATTCATCAGAGAGGCTTAACAACATACTTGAGTAGGCAGAGGAAAAAAATCAGTAAACTTGAAGATTAGTCAATTATCTGAGTCTGAGGATCAGAAAAAAAAAGAATGAAGAAAAATGAACAGAGTCTCAGACACCTATGCCATACCAGCAAGCATAACAACATACACACAATGGGAGTTCCAGCTAAAGAGAGGAGAAAGTAAAGGGAATAAAAAAGTAAGACTGAAAATGCCCCAAATTTGATGAAAGCCATGAATCTACACATTCAAGAAGCTCTAAGTGTTCCAAGTGGGATAAACTCAAAGAGAGCCACACCTAGATACATCACAGTCAAAATGTGTAAAGACAATGAAAGACTCTTGATCATAGCAAGACAAAATCGGCTCATCATTTCTTGATAGTATCGACTGCTGACTTATTAAAAATCATAAAAACCATAAGGTAGTGGGATGACATATTCAAAGTGCTGAAAGAAAAGGCATCAATGAAGAATTCTGTATCCAGCAAACTTATATTTCAAAAATGAAGGTAAAATAAAGACATTCCCAGAAAGAAAAACAGAATTCATCATTCCTGACCTATCTTGTAAGAAATACTAAAGATAGTCCTTCAGGCTGAAATGAAAGGGCACTAGACAGTCACCCAAATTCACATTGAGAAATAAAGATTAGGTTGGAGTTGGAAAAAATGACGGATTAGTGGTGGCCTCCTGACTCACTGCTCCCAGAGAAGGAGGTGAAGATCACAGACGGCTACACACGAGTGGACCACTCACCCTGAAAACAGCATTGTGAATTTGCAGAGAAGCAGCGTGGGCACCAGGCTGGGGAGGGACTGGTCTGAGTAGTTGCTTCCCATGACTGTGTGCTAGAGTTTCGAGATGGGCATCTCGTCCTGGACGTCAGAGGCAGCAGGGTACGGGAGTTGAAATGTGAGCAGCGGGCTCTGCCCTTGGAGACCGCTGGCGATTCAGCAGGCTCTGGATGGGACAAAGAGAGCAGTGATCTCTGCACAGCATTAGTGAATCTGAGGGCCTCTGGTGCCAAAGAAACCTGTCTACTGTTGTAGCCCCCAGTCTAATAAGGCAAATAGGAAGGGGTGTGCTGCAGACTCTTCAGTAATAGGAGGAAATGGGTATCTGGTAGAAGCATAGATGAACTGTTCGTAATCTGGGGCCTCAGATCTCTAAGAATTCACTGGATGGGTTTCATGGAGTCTGTGAAGTATATGCAGTAGTTTGAGTTATAAATTCATTTTCCTGGGGAGACTCCCAAAGGAGTATGTGCCTTTTAAAAAGGTAAGACCCACTATTGTGGATGGCTCTGGAAAGTCATCCCGGTATTACTCCGATTCATATTCCCTCACAGTCCATGTTCATTACTGCCAGCGCCTGGCTCCCTGGGCCATGGCTGTTTCTCTGCTCTCTGAGAAGCTTAGAGAGATCAGGGAGGTAAAAATTTATTGATCTTGGGGAGCCTTGGTCCCGAGGGATTCTTTTACTGACTTTAGTAAGTTCCTATGTGTGAAATGATAAACTGCACTAGAACATAGAGTTTTGGAAAAGGAGTGGAAAGTTCTGGATATGTTCATTATCCCTAAACAATGGATTTTATTGGGGTTTTTTTTTGTGTGTGTCATTCATTGGTTGTATGCATAAGAAATAATCAGTTGTTAGTGAAAAAAAAAAAAGAAAGAAAAACAGTTTGTGGCCTGTTAATTCGGCCCGCCGGCCTGGCTCTGGCAATCTCCTGAATGATTGGACCCGACGCCCACTCCCCGGGTCCAGTTGGCTGCCATCTTTTTGGTCCCCTAGTCAGAGGTCAAGTTCCGAAGTGGTTTCAGACGCCACTCCACCCCCAGCCTGGGGGCCCTCGTGCCCAGGCGTGGCAGGCTATGCCCTTGGAGGCGGGGCGGGGCAAGGGGAGTGGGAGCTGCAACTTCGGGGCCCTGGTGCTTAAGAGCCAGATAGCAGCTTATCTACCAGAGCTCCCCCTCCAGGTTCTAGCCGCCTCGTGCGTCCTGAGCCCTGAACCCCACCACCTGCAGGTCCAGTTGGCCTGCCATCTGCATGCTCCTGAGCAACCAGAGAGTCCTTCTATGCACACAGGTCCAGAGACTGAGCCGCCAGTGAGCAGGAAGCTTCCTGTAGACAAAACACCAGGCTCCCAGCCCCCTCAGCTGGGAGCCATCCCACTGACTCCAGTCAGACATCAGGTGCCCTACTGCTTCTACAACTACAGGGCATCTTGGTCCTTTTCTGGGGTCCTCAACTCCCCAGGCTTCATCCTGTGCATTCTAACACAGACACATCTCAACTCCAACCCAGACTGTAGGAGCCACAGGAGTCCAGTGGGTCCCAGGATGTTCTGCATGACTTCAGAGCCTGATCATTCTAGACGGACTGCATCCCAGAGAGAGGATTGGAGATGACCACACTCTACTCTACCAAGACTCTTTTCCTCCCCTTCCTCTAACCCTCCCATGGCTACAGAGAGAGATAATTGAGACACCACACAGAGGCTCCCACAGGGAGTAGAGCTCAGAACTTTCCTTTTGGGGTCCTGCAGTGGACTGAGGGTGATTGGACTGTTAGCTCCCTGCTCACCAGCCCTTCCCTGCTGCTGCTTGCCTGGCAGCCTCATTAGAACAAGACAGACACCAAGGCAGAAGGACAGTGAGCAACCAGGTGCATATGGTAGGGGTCATTGGTCCAGCATTCTTCTCTCTGGCATGGTCAAAGATTCATCCCTGGGGTCCCAGTGACAGGCCCGCAGGCCAGATCCTTCACACCCAAGTCTCAGCCACATCATCCAGGGACACAAGGGGATATTTGTGAACTAGTCTCGCAAAGTGTGGGTGCCTACAGGTGCAGGGCAAAACAAGCGGGAGAGAGAAGTGTGGATCCTGGCTTCGGTGAGTTAGTGGGGCACCCCTTCCCCCATGGAAGGGCCACGCTCCGAGCTCAGGTGGGGACACTAACCAGGGAACCTCCCTGCCTGTATCACCATTCTTGAGGACCTTGGCTGACTTGAGTTCTTGCCTACAGGAAGATGCCTGGGAGAAACAGAAATAGGGAACCCCACAGCCAACATCATTCTGAATGGGGAAAAATTGAAAACATTCTTGCTTAGAACCAGTACCAGACAAGGTTGCCCTCTATCACCACTTCTATTCAATATAGTGCTAGAAGTCCTAGCCAGACCAGTCAGGCAAAAGAAAGAAATCAAGGACATCCAAATGGGGGAAGAAGAGGTCAAACTGTCGATCTTTGCAGACGATATGATCTTATACCTAGAAAACCCCAAAGATTCTGCCATGAGACTCCTGGAATTGATAAATACGTTCAGCAATGTCTCAGGTTACAAAATCAATATACACAAATCAGTAGCATTCCTATATGCCAACAACAGTCCAGCTGAGAACCAAATCAAAGGCTCAATACCATTCACAGTAGCAACAAAGAAAATAAAATACTTAGGAATATATTTAACTAAGGAGGTGAAAGATCTCTACAGGGAGAACAACAAAACACTGGGGAAGGAAACAGCAGAGGACGTAAACAGGTGGAAAACCATACCATGCTCATGGGTCAGCAGAATCAACATTGTTAAAATGTCTATACTTCCCAATGTGATCTGCAGATTCAATGCAATCCCTACTAAAATACTGACATCATTTTTCACAGATCTATAGAAAATAATTCTATGCTTTGCATGGAATCAGAAAAGATCCCATATAGCCATAGTAACCAACCTTAAGCAAAAAGAAGAAACTGGGAGGCATCAATTTACCAGACTTCAATGTATACTACCAAAACACCGTGGTACTGGCACTCGAATAGAGACATAGGCCAGTGGAACAGCACTGAGAACCCAGACATAAAAACATCTCATATAGCCATCTGGTTTTTGACAAAGAAAACAAGAACATACACTGGGGGAAAGAATCCCTTTTCAATAAATGGTGCTGGGAAAATTGGATAGTCACATGTAGACAACTAAAACAGGATCCACATCTCTCACCACTCACAAAAATCAACTCACTATGGATAACAGATAAACATAAGGCAGGAAACCATAAGAATTCCAGAAGAGAATGTAGGAAAAACTCTTATAAACATAGACCTAGGCAAAGAATTTATGAAGAAGACCCCAAAACAATAACAGCACCAACAAAAATAAATAAATGGGACCTGATCAAATTAAAAAGCTTCTGCACAGCCAAAGAAACTATCATGAGAGTGAACAGACAGCCTACAGAATGGGATAAAATATTTGCATGCTATACATCTGACAATGGGCTAATAACTAGAATCTATATATAACTCAGGAAAATAAGTAAGAAAAAATCAAATAACCCCATTAATAAGTGGGCAAAGGACATGAACAGGAAGTTTTCAAAAGAAGATAGACTAATGGCCAAGAAACATATGAAGAAATACTCAACATCTCTAATCATCAGGGAAATGCAAATCAAAACCATAATGTGCTATCACTTAACTCCAGTGAGAATGGCTTTTATCAAAAAGTCCCAAAACAACAAATGTTGGTGTGGATGCAGAGAGATAGGAACCCTTATACACTGCTGGTGTGGATGCAAAGAGATAGGAACCCTTATACACTGCTGGTGGAACTGCAAACTAGTACAACCTGTATGGAAAGTAATATGGAGATACCTCAAAGAACTAAAAGTAGAACTACCATTTGATCCAGCAATTCCACTGCTGGGCATCTACCTGAAGGAAACAAAAGACATTCTATAATAAAAACATCTGCACTTGACTGTTTATAGCAGCACAATTTACAATTGCAAAGATGTGAAAACAACCCAAGTGCCCATCAATACATGAGTGGATTAATAAAATGTGGTATGTATATACCATGGAGTATTACTCAGCAACAAAAAACAATGGTGATCTAGCACTTATTGTATTATCCTAGATGAAGCTGAAGCCCATTCTTCTAAGTGAAGTATCCCAAGAATGGAAAAACAAGTACCATATGTACTCACCGTCAAATTGGTACTAATTGATCAACACTTATGTGCACATATGGAAGTAACATTCATTGGGGATTGGGCAAGTGGGAGGGGGGAGGAGGGAATGGGTAAATTCACATCTAATGGGTGCAGTTCACATGGTATGGGAGGGGCACGCTTATAGCTCTGACCGGGGTGGTGCAAATGCAACAGATGTAACCCAAACATTTATACCCCCGTAAAAACTTTGTAATAAAAAAAAAGAAAGATCACTGGTAAGGCTAACTACATAGAAAAATATAAAATGTAATATAATGTATTTATGTGACATTTTTCTTCTCCTACCTAATTTATTAATAGATGACAGATCCATAAAGCAATAAATATAGTATGTATTGATGGGCACATAATGTAAAAATATGTAATATGTATAACAACAATAGCCTAAAAGGGGGGGAAGGGAATAGAAGTATATTGTAAATTTTTTGTGTATAGTTGAAATTATATTGGTATTAAAGCTAGATGATTTTAAGATAAGATGTTAATTATAGTCACCAGGGCAACCACTAAAGAAATAATTCAAAAATAAAGAAATAAGAGAATTAAGGTGGTACACTGTAAAATATATAACACAAAAGAAGGCAGTAATGAAGGAATATAAGATCAAAAAACATGCAAGACATATAGAAAACAAAGAGCAAAATAGCAGACATCAATCCTAGCTTATCAGTAATCACACTAAATATAACTGAATTAATCAAATAAAAGGGAAGAGATTGTTAGAATGCATAAAAAGATCCAACTGTATGGTTTCATAGGACACACTTCAGATCCAAAGACACAAATAAACAGAGTAAAAAGACAGGAAAAGATATATCATGCAAACAGCCATCAAAGTTGAAATGGCTAAATAAATATCAGACAAAATAGACGTTTAAAAAAATTTAGAGATAAAGCACATTTTGTAAAGTTAAAATGGTTAAAATAGTTCATTTGGCAGGAAGATTTAACCATTATAAACATATGCACCTAATAGAGCTCAAAATATATGAAGCAAAACCTGACAGAATGAAAGAAGAAATAGACATTTCAACCATGGGTACTGGAGATGTTAATACTACACTTTCAATAGTGGATAGAACAACTAGGTTAGAAGATGAACAAGGAAATAGAAGAAGTGAATAACACTATCAACTAGACCTAATAGACAACTTCTAAGATAATCCAACATCAGCAGAATACACATTCTCCTCAACTACACAAGGAATATTATCCATATGTTAATCCATATGTTAGGCCATAAAAAAAAGCCTCAACCAATTTAAAGGATTGGAATCATACAATGTATGTTCTCTGGCTACAATGGAATAACATTAGAAATCAATATTAGAAGGAAATTTGGGAAATTAACAAATTTGTGAAAATTGAACATATTCCTAAATATCCATTGGGTCAAAGAAGAAATCACAAGGGAAAATGGAAAATACTTTTGAGATGAATGAAAATGAACACATACCAAATTTATGAGATTCAGTGAAAGCAGTGCTCAGAGGGAAATTTATAGCTGTAAAATGCCTGGAAAAAAAAGATTTCAAATTAATAACTCAACTTTTTACCTTAAGGAACTGGAAAAAGAAGAGCAAATTAAACCCACAATTAGCAGAGAAAAGGATATAATAAAGATTAGAGTGGTGATAAATGACATAGAAAACAGAAAAACAACAGAGAAAAATCAATAAACCCAAAAGTTGGATCTTTGAAAAGATCAACAAAATTGACAATCCTTTAGCTAGACTATGAAAAAAAAAGAAGATTCAAATTTCTATAATTAGGAATGAAATAGGAGACACTACCAACCTTACAAAAAGAAAAATGATTATTGGGGAAAATTATGAACCACTGTATTCCAATAAATTAGATAACATAGATGAAAACACACAAATTTTTAGAAAGACACCAACCACCAAAACTGACCCATCAAGAAATAAAAAATATGAATAAACCTATAAGCAGTAAAGACATCGAATGAGTAATTTTAAAACTTCCCACCAAGAAAAGCCCAGGACCAGATTGCTTCTCTGGTGAATTCTACCAATTGTTTGAATTAATACCAATTCAGAATTAATACCAATCCTTCACAAACTCTTCAAAAACACAAGAGGAAACACTTCCCAACACAATCTATGATTCCAGTACTTCCCTGATACCAAAACCAGACAAAAACATTACAAGAAAAGAAAACTAGACCCTAATATTCTTTATGAATATAAATGCAAAATTCCTCAACTGAACACTAGCAAACCTAATCCAGCAGCATATAAAAAGAATTATATCCCATTACCATGTGGGAATTATCCTAAGAATGCAAAGTTAGTTCAACATACAAGAATCAGTCAAGGGAGGGGCATACCACTAACCCATGCTGGGGAGAGGCAAGTTACAAAATGTGACCAAAAAAACCCCAAAAAACAAAAAAACATGCTGAGTAAAGAAATTGGAGACAAAATTCCCATATTATATAATTCCACTCATATGAAATGTCTAGAAAAGGCAAATCTATAGAAACAAGGAGCAGATTAGTGGGTCCCTGTAATTGGGGATGGGAATTTAGGGTCTCAATAGGGGGAAGGAAATGTTCTAAAACTGATTTTTGTGAATAGCTGTACAACTTGGTAAATTTACTAATCAATCATTTAATTGTACACTTAAAATGGATTAATTGCATGGTATGCAAATTATACTTCAATAAAGTTTTTTTTAAAAAGAATCAGTCAATGTAATACACCACATTGAAAGAATGAAGGACAAAAACCACATGACCGACTTAATGCAGAATAAGCATTTGACAAAGGCCAGCACACTTGCAGGAGAAAAACACTCAAACTTGGATGAGAAAAGAACTTCCTCAGCCTGATAAAGGCCAAATGAAGAACCCACAGCTAACATCATATTTAGTGATGAAAGAGTGAATGCTTTCTGCATAAGATGAGGATCAATCAGGATCCAGACAACAATGTCTATTCCTGCCACTTCAATATTGTACTAGAGATTCTAGCTAGGGCAATTAGGAAAAAAGAAAAATTGGAAAGGAGATATAAAACTGTATTTGTATATGACATAACCGTCGTGGGATCACTTAACTTCCTAAGACCTGAAGAATCACCAACATCTTCCTCTTTCTCATAATATTTATTAAATTATTGTTGCTTATTTTGTCGTTGAGAGTGTACTATGTAAGGGGCCTGCCTTCACTCCCCTGGAGATGCGGCGCCCTGTGCCGAGATCCTGTCCTCATAAACCAAGCAATTGACTCGTACCCGCCTTCTTGGGCCCCGCGGCCATCTTTCCCGGCATTCTTGCAGAAGTCTGCTGCCTCGTGACCTCAAATCCCACCTCATAATGCTGGAGGTCTGCGTCAGCCTGCACGAAGAAAAGGTCGCCTGGTCAGGGCCACCTGCTGGGCAAGGCCTTTCTTCCATCACCTCAGGCTCCTCGTTTGTCACCAGGCTACCAGTCCCCTGGTACCGGTCCCCGCTGGTCTGGAGGAGGAGGGACCAGATTCCGCAGCCATCACCCTAGTGGCTGGCGGTCTGCCACACACGCATGGGGTCGTCCGCGTCCAAGGCTGCCCTCGGGGCGACCACCGATGAGCCCAAGGAGCCTGAGCCGAAACACCTGGCGGGTGAGTTGGCCGGGTATGGGCAGCTACGGGGCTAGCGTGGTCTGAATGGGTAAGAAACTCTAATGGTGGCATCCTACTCTGCTCCCTCCCAATCACCCTCCCCCAGTCCCTCCCTTCTATGCATACCTGGAGGAGGTGGAATTTGAATTGCTGCTTCTAGTAATCTTTGATTAAGCATAGAAGGGAACCACTAGAATTTTTAACTCCAAATTCCAAAATATTTAGAATTTATTCAAATAACTTAGAAAACAGGGGATGGTGGATTTATAACCCACGCTTCTTGGAAGGGCCTCATTTCCCAAGTCCATCCCAGCCCCCCTATAAATCATGACATTCAGTAAGTCTTCTCAAGTACAGGAAGGAAAGTCTATCGAGTAGATTCTCCCATAGGTATTCCTAACCTAAGGACCATGAATGGGCTTTAGAGTGTACATGGCAACATTTTTGTGCCCGTGTGTATGTTTTTAGGGGGAAGAATTTTGATTCTCAAAGTGTAAGCTCCCAGTCTAGCCCCACTCTCTATTGTCGGAGCGCATAGTGAGCAGAGCAGTAACTTCTAAAAAATTTGTGCTATTAGCAATATACATAAATCCTACTGCTATGGAAAACTTCATAGCTGACTTTTCTGGTCACCTCTTTGCTTTGGTATTTTGCTTAAAAACTATTTTTTTTTTTTTTTGAGACAGTCTCCCTCTGTTGCTGGGGGCTAGAATGCCATGGCGTCAGCGTAGCTCACAGCAAGCTCAAACTCCTGGGCTCAAGGGATCCTTCCGCCGCGTCTTCCCGAGTAGCTGGGACTACAGGCCTGTGCCGCCATGCCCGGCTAATTTTCTGTATATTTTTGGTTGTGCAGCTGATTTCTTTCTCTTTTTAGTAGAGACGGGATCTCGCTCTTGCTCAGGGTGGTTTCGAACTCCTGACCTTGAGCGATCCGCCCGCCTCGGCCCTCCCAGAGAGCTAGGATTACAAGCGTGAGCCACAGCGCCCGGCCTATTTTGGGACTTTTTAATAAAGGTCATTCTCACTGGAGATAAGTGATATCTTATCGTGGTTTTGATTTGCATTTCCCTTATAATTAGAGATGTTTAAAGCTAAGTTAACTCACTCACATAACAAAATCCACTTCATATTGCTCATTAATTAGATTGATTAGCCATTAATTTACCAATATTAAATTTTAACAGGGAAACTGCCATAATAGTAAAGACATTTGATAACTCATTCTAATTTCTGGAAACATCAAGTTTTCCACTGTGACTTATGTTTGTTATGTACATTTTACCCTTGTTGGGGGAGATTGTGGACATTTGAATGTGGAATTCTTGGAGTGAATCTATTTAGTGTAATAGGAACTTTACAAAGAAATAACACCTTGCTGTATTCCTTTTAATTCAGCTCAGCAAAATCAGGTCAATTCTGGAATGACACATCATGCCTTTACACTAATTTCCTGCCTCTTATGAAATTATTATTTTCAGAATATTATAGAGACACATTTAGATTACATATTATATATTGCCTTTGTACCACCCAGGTGAGAGCTACAAGCGTGTCCTACCCCAGACTGTGCACACCACACCCATTAGGTGTGAATGTACTAATCTCTTTTTCCCCTCTGCCACCTGCCCCACACCTGATGGATGTTACTTCCATATATGCATATAAGTGTTGATCAATTAGTACCAATTTGATGGTGAGTACATGAGGTGCTTGTTTTTCCATTGTTGTAATACTTCACTTAGGAAAATGGGCTCCAGCTCCATCCAGGATAATACAAGAGGTGTTAGCTCACCATTGTTTTTTGTGGCTGAGTAGTTCTCCATGGTATACATATATCACATCATATTAATGCACTCATGTATTGATGGGCACTTGGGTTGTCTCCACATCTTTGCAATAGTGAACTGTGCTGTTGTACACATTCGAGTGAAGATGTCTTTATTACAGAATGCCTTTTTTTTACTTTGAGTAGATGTCAGTAGTGGGATTCCTGGATCAAATGGTAGTTCTATTTTTAGTTTTTTGAGGTATCTCCTTATTAATTTCCATAGAGGTTGTACTAATTTGCAGTCCGACCAGCAGTGTTCCAGTGTTCCTATCTCTTTGCATCCACACCAACTTTTTTTGTTTTGGGACTTTTTGATAAAAGCCATTCTCACTGGAGTTAAGTGTTATCTCATTGTGGTTTTGATTTGCATTTCCCTGAGGATTAGAGATGTTAAACATCTTTTCATATGTTTCTTGGCCATTAGTGGATCTTCTTTTGAAAAGTTTCTGTTCATGTCCTTTGCTCATTTTTTAATAGTGTTGTTTGATTTTTTCTTGCTAATATTTCTGAGTTCTATATAGATTCTAGGTATCAGCCCTTTATCAGATGTGTAGCATGCAAATATTTTCTCCCATTCTGTAGGTTGTGCATTTGTTCTATTGACAGTTTCTTTGGCTGTGCAGAAGCTTTCTAATTTGATCAGGTCCCATTTATTTGTTTTTTGTTGATGCTGTGATTGCTTTTGGGGACTTCTTCATAAATTCTTTGCCTAGGTCGATATCTCTAAGAGTTTTTCTAATGTTTTCTTGTAGAATTCTTATGGTGTCATGTCTTAGGTTTAAGTCTGTTTTCCATCATGAGTTGATTTTTGTGAGAGGTGAGAAGTGAGGATCCTGTTTCAGTCTTCTCCATGTGGCTATCCAATTTTCCCATCACCCTTTATTGAATAGGGATTCTTTTCTCCAGGGTTTTTTGCTACTTTGTCAAAGATCATATGGTTATATGAAGATGATTTTATATCTGGGTTCTCAGTCCTGTTCCACTGGTCTATTTATCTGTTCTTGTGCCAGTGTCATGCTGTTTTGTTTACTATAGCCTAGTAGTATAGCTTGGAGTCTGGTAAGTTGATGCCTGCCAATTTGTTCTTTTTACTTAAGGTTATTTTTGGTATATGCCTTCTTCTCTGGTTCCATATGAAGTGTAGAATTATTTTTTCTAGATCTCCAATAATGATGTTGGTATTGTAATAGGGATTGCATTGACTCTGTAGATAACTTTAGGTAGTATAGACTTTTTTTTAACAATGCTGATTCTCCTGATCCGTGAGCATTGATATGTTTTTCCATCTGTTTATGTCCTCTGCTATTTCCTTCCTTAGTGTTTCATAGATTTCCCTGCAGAGGTCTTTCACCTCCTTAGTTAAATATATTCCTAGGTATTTTATTTACTTTGTTGCTATTGTCAAAGTTATTGAGTCTTTGATTTGGTTCTTAGTTTTACTGTTCTTGGTGCATATGAATCTCCTTTTTGTAAATCAACTAATTGTAAATGTTAAACAAATCCACAAAACACTTTCACCACAACACCTAGATTAGTATCTTTTTAAATAACTGGATAATATAGCCTAGCCAGGCAAACCCATAAAACTAACTAGTTTAGCATGAATTCAGGCTGTGGATTCTGGAGTCAGACTTCCTGGAATGGATTTGGATCCTGCCAGTATGTGAAATTGGGCTTCTCAGACTCTGTGCTTCTCAATTTTGTATCGAAAATAGGGATAATAATATGATAAGTTATATCATGAAGAGGTTTTGCATGTAAACATGTTAATATATGAGAAGCACTCAGAGCAGTACCTTCTGCAAAGTAAGCTGTGAGTAAACATTAACTGTAACTATCATCAATGTGTTCAAAATCCTGTGTAGGAATAACCTGATGATAATAGATTTTGAAATGTGAGATCTTGTTTGTGTATTCTGACCCTTTATGATCTTAGCAGAAAATATTAATTGTATAGGAAAACAACAAACAAATAAAACCTAGGAAGATAAATAAATGAAGAATTAATATACTTTTTAAAATCTCAAATCCCTTTGTTTTAAAAAAAATTATATCAGGTTGTTGTGTGTTAATTTATTTATTTAGTTAGTTAATTCCTAACTTTAGCTCTGCAGTTTTTGGTTGTAACCATGATCTATGATTCACAAGGGAACAATGGCCAAATATCTGAAAACATCTGCACTAGAGCCATATGTTTATGCCTAAGTACCAGATGTTAAACCTGTGAGGAATTTATATTTATTTCAATTGTCTTAATACTTGTAATTATCCAGTTCACAAAACTGCAGTTAACTAAAAGAATAAACCAAAAAGAAAAACTAGAAAGAACTTTTTAATAAACCTGAAAATATTAATGAATCATGAGCTGTTGTGGCCCTACTTGGGGAGGAGAAGTGAATACAGAAGACAAACGACAAACGACAGACACATAAAGATGGTACAAGACTGCAGCACTTTTCTCCTGCAGCATCTTTATTTTTAACACTGTTCTTTTGGCATCTGTTCCAGTCTACTCCAGCTTTTCCCACCACTATTTTCTGTTCCCAGAATGTTTTCATCTCAGCATGGACTGGTTCTCACCGCTCTGCCTCAGGGAGTTGACGTTTGTGTCTCCTCCTTTGCCCTTTCCCATTTGCGGGTCAAGGCACCCTGGCTTGTTTGCAAGTCACAAGGTATCTTGAGGCTGATCAACAAGAAACAATCCGTGTGAGAACAGGTGTTCCGAGAACTGCTTTGTTCAAGCATGGCTGAGAGATGACCCGGTGTCCACTACATCTTCCCCCTTTTTGTTTTTCTAGCGTTGGCTCTGGACATGATGCAGAACGGCCAGAATGTTATAGTGCTGTTGTCTTTCTTTTATTCTTCTTTTAGTCCGTCATCTGAAGACTAAAACTATGCAGAAAAGAAAAATAAACATAAGGTTATTAGCAGAAGCAGTGTCAGGGAAATCTTGGAGGACCAAACAAATGGCATATAGCTCACTTTGCTGAACTGAGAGAAAAGAAGAGGAAACAACCTTCTTGGCATCAATGGAGCAATATGTAGCTTTAAGAGAGCTGGATGCATCTGTGAAAAAAGTAGGACCATTGACAGGAGTGTGTACAATGATAGGTGCAGGTAAGACGGACTGGATTTGTAAGAAGGCAAATAGTCAGTGTGCAGGATAATGATTATCAAACTGTCCCACAAAATCAGTGCACGTGACCTTCTAAGAAGCAGAAAATTCCAAATTAGTTTGAATATCTTTAAGGGAAAGGCAAGAGACAATACGTATAGGGTCACAGCCAGAAAGCTGGCGGCAGCGATGTCGCCCTGGGGTGATAAGCAGAGTAAGCTTGTTCTGATAGGAAGTCAGTTTTTTGTTTTGTTGATTGAGCAAGAACAGCCATTCCAGGGTGCCACTGTCCTGACCTAGACAACCAGAGGGGGAGTGAATGGTGTGGAAAAGGTAGAGCACAATAGGTAGTTGGGGTAGTTCTTAACTTTCAAAGAAAGTTAAAGCACCATCAGACAA
>CAUYRT010022238.1:0-33988 GCA_963574885.1 Lepilemur ruficaudatus
CAGAGTCTCGCTCTGTTGCCCAGGCTAGAGTGAGTGCTATGGAGTCAGCCTAGCTCATAGCAACCTCAAACTCCTGGGTTCAAGTGATCCTTCTGCCTCAGCCTCCCGAGTAGCTGGGACTACAGGCATGTGCCACCATGCCCAGCTAATTTTTTCTATATATTTTTAGTGGCCAATTAATTTGTTTGTATTTTTAGTAGAGACGGCATCTCACTATGTTGCCCAGGCTGGTCTCGAACTCCTGTCCTCAAGCAATCCTCCTGCCTCAGCCTCTGAAAGTGCTAGAATTACAGGCTTGAGCCACCATGCCTGGCCCTTCACAGATAATTTTTAAAAAACTTTTTATGGGAAATTTCAAACATATTCAAAGTAAACAGAATAGTATAATTAGTCCCCACCTACCCATCACCCAGCTTCAGATTAAATTTTAAATGTGCTGTAAATTTAAGTTATTTTGCATTTTAGAAAAGATTCTTATTTGGATATTTCTGCTATTCAAGAAAGCAGTAGCAGCAAGATTATCTAAGGGAGGAAAATATAAAGCAGGAAATTTATAATTTGTTTAAATTTTTGTTGCCAATATTTGTTTCCTTTTGGAGTATAGATACAGGTATATAGAATTAGTATAGACAACAGTAAAAAAAATTTTGTTCCAGTTTAATCAATTCATAATGCTTCTTCACAGTGAGTTTTTTGTTTCATTATGGTGAATTGTATTTAATTATATTAAGAAAAGAACTTTGTAAGGCCTCTGGCTTACAAGGAGAAATGATGGCACTTAAGTTTTTTTTTTAGCATGAATTGACATCTATGTGCTTCCCATATTTCTCAAACCTGATCTGCATCAAAATGACATGGAGAGCTGGGCGCAGTGGCTCACGCCTGTAATCCTAGCACTCTGGGAGGCCGAGGTGGGCGGATTGCTCAAGGTCAGGAGTTTGAAACCAGCCTGAGCAAGAGCGAGACCCCGTCTCTACTATAAATAGAAAGAAATTAATTGGCCAACTAAAAATATATAGAAAAAATTAGCCGGGCATGGTGGCGCATGCCTGTAGTCCCAGCTACTCGGCAGGCTGAGGCAGAAGGATCGCTTGAGCCCAGGAGTTTGAGGTTGCTGTGAGCTAGGCTGACGCCAGGGCACTCACTCTAGCCTGGGCAGCAGAGTGAGACTCTGTCTCAAAAAAAAAAAAAAAAAAAAAAAGAATAATGGTTAATGTTATTCTGGGTAGATTTTCTGTACTACTCAGTTTAAAAAGTTCTTTTTTGTTTCTATTTTGTTAAGGCTTCTTAATTGAATGTTGAATTTTATCAATGCTTTTCTGCGATTACAGAGACAATAATGAAATTTCCTCTTTATCCTCTTACTGGGATGACATATTAATAAATTTTTATTATTGTAACATCATTGATTCTTGGGTTAGACCAGATTGAGTTTACACTGTTGAATTTAATTGATAATATTTTTATTAAGATTTTTAAATTCCTATTCAACAGTGAGATCGGTCTGTAAATTTCCTTTCCTTCTGTCCTTAGATGAAGTTTCAACCAAATTAACCTCATAACATGTACTAAAGAATGCTCCTCTTTCAAATATTTGTATATTAAGGATTATCTTCAAATCTTTGTATATGTTAACCTATTTGTACATATTTTTGTCTGTTCATATTTGTATATCTCAAATACATGTTAAGGATTGTCTTCAAATATTTGTCTATGTTAAGGATTATTCCTCTAAGGTTTAGAAAAACCCAAATTGCAAAATTGCCTCAGGCTGGTTTCTTGGTTGGTTTGTTACATTTTTTAAAATTACTAATTCAGTTTACTTAATGGTTAGAGGTAATTCCAGCTTTCTGTATCTTTTTGAGTCTTTCATTAAATCAGTCATTCTGTCTCTGTCTTCAGGAATGTGTTAGTTTCTCCTGTTTTCAAATTCAGCTGCACTGTTTGTAACTGTGTGCCCTTTTTCATTCCTAGTGTTTATTTGTGTCTTCTCTGTTTCTCGGTTCATGTTCCTGGGTTTATTAATCCTTGCAAAGATCTGACTCAGGACTTGGCTCGTTCTTTTTCTTGCTTCTTTGTTTTCTATCTTGTTGGTTTCTTCTCATATCATCGTTCTATTCTGTTCTTCCTTAGGTTCACACTGGCGTTATTTTCCCAATTCCTTGAGTTGGGCACCTGTGAGATTGAGTGTGGCCTTCCTCCTTTTCTGCTCTTCCTGACGTAAACACACGTCTAGGTCAGGCTGCAGTTATATCCCACGCGTTCTGATACGTAGTGATGTCGTTAAGTATTAGGATCCGTGTTCTTCTACAGTTTTGGAAAATTTTCATCAATTGTTCAGATTATGCCTTTCCCTATTTTCCTCATTCTCCCATGCTGGAACTTTCTTATTCTATTAATATTTTCCATGTCTCTTCAACTCGTTTGCATATCACCTATCTTATCTTTCTGTTATACGTTCCCTAATCCCCTCTTAAGCTGACATTGGTAGTGGTCTTTGTGGTGTCTGCTGACTCCTGCTCCTGGTTGTGTGTGCATGCTTTGTAATTTCAGGTAATGAGTAGAGTTTATCTGTAGGAAACCTGTGTAGCCTGAGTTGAGGCTGTCCTTCCAAGTGGTTTTCTATGTGACTGCCAGTTTCTTCAGGAGTTACACAATGTGGGAGCAATTTTGTATTCTTTTCATATAGCTTGGGGGTCCTAGATCACCTGCGGACTGTAAATTTGAACTGTCACGCAGCAAGAAGGCAAGCATGTGGTTACAGCACTCAGAAGAGACTTTTTAAACTACTGTGCCCGTTTCCCAGCAGAGGTGCAGTAATCCAAGCATTCGATGTGCTAGCGCTGGCAGGCATTGACGGTGCCCAGCCTCTACCAGAGAAGCAGCTGCTCTCCAGTGGCCTTCACTGCATGTGGGGATCTCTGAGCACCCTTCTCATCTCTCACAGGCCCCAGGCCTCCTAAACTCTCACTGTGCGGGCACTAAAATGGGAACCACTAGGTTAGGAGACCAACATCTGCCCCTGGGGCACTGGGCCTCAGCTCACTGCTCCTGCTCTGGTCTGCAGGGTCCCTTTGCTTTCTGCCCTTGGGTGATCTCTCTTTTCTTGCTAGCTGAAATGTGCATCTAAACAGATGTTTATTCTGTTTATTGAGCTGGAGTTTCCCTTGTCAACCTTATTGCTGAAACTGAAAGTCACTATGCTTCTGTTTTTCCTATGCAAAATTAAAGGTAGAAAATGAGGTTGATGGAGAAAGAAACCCATATTTTGGGAAAGAACTGTAATTATTATCCACTCTAGGCAAAAGACCCATGAAGTGGTTGGTTTTCAGAGGAGGAAATCCTTGGTGTCTGCCTTATTCCAAAATCCACTGGCTAAGTCACCCACTGGCTAAGCCCTCTTGGGTGAGGACCAAGGCTCCTACGCTGCATACTACGTCACAGTGTTCGGGGATCATACCGAGGCCTGGTAGGGAGAGGAGGGTGGCCCGTTTCCTCCCATTTCAGCCTAGGGCCGGGCAGTCCCGGATGCTGCTTTGCTAGGTCATTTTTGCAGTTCACTTGACGGTTTTGTGAGCACGTCCTTATCTGTAAACTAATTTTTTAAAATGGTGATGCCCCCGAGATGTGGATTCAGGGGCTTACAGTAACCTTAAGTCAGGAATGCTGACTGCTTGATTCTTAACGTCCTGGATTTCCTCTTTTCCTCATTCATTCAAACTGTGTTTACCTAGAGTCTGCTGTGTATCGGGCACTGTTCTGGGCACTGTTTAAAACATTTCTTCATTGCCTTTGGTATGCCAGGTGCGGGGAGGACAGAGGAGAACTGGACTTGCCTCCCTGCCTGGCCAGGGTCGGGTGGGGAGAGGGCTGTCCCCAGAGCCCTGCGCAGAGCAGAATGCGCGGGCCAGCTGGGGTCCCCGGGTCCCCCGTGGGGAGGGTGTGTGGGTGTGAGTGTGATTGGTGGTGCTGCTGCTGGCATGGGTCTGCGAAAGGTAAATGTAGACCCATGTCCCTTGTTCCAGTTCACTTTTGGATGAACTATTGGAGGTGTTTGGCTTTTCGGTAACTTTGTTTTATTATTTCAACTAGAGTAACATGATTCAAAATTCAATAGCTACGTATTTGTCTGTTAAAAAAAAAATTCTTTGCTTAAAGTTGATGAGATTGAAACAAAAAATTCAATAGTTACAAAAGGTGATATGGTGAAAAATCCCCGAACCTGTCTCCCAGCCAGCTTACTGGTTCCCTTCCCCGGAGGCAGCCAATGGTACCGGCTTCTCACATTTTCTTCTCGAGATATTCTAGATGTGTACGCATAAATAATGCATATATTTGTGAATATTTATATATGTATGCTTATCTATAAATTTACACACATACATACACATATGTGTGTTTTAATGCAATTGTCAGCATCTTGGGTTTTTTTGCTTGACAATGTATCTTGGAAATTGGTCCATATCAGACCCGAAGCGCTTCTTCATTCGTTTTTATGGCTGTTTGGTATTCCATTATATGGAAAGGACGTAATTTATTTAACTAGTGCCCCTCTGATTGATATTTAGATTTCCAATCTTTTGCTATTTTCAAACAGTGCCACAAGAAATCGTCTTGTTTCGAGGTACTTGAGACATTTAAGAGCATGTTTGTGGGATATATAATGCAGTTTATAGGGAGCTCCTGGCATGCTGAAGTTATAACCGGTGTTCCATATCAAGGCTGCCCCACGTGGGGCTGGGCTGGCCTGGCCTTGTGGGCTTCCTATGGGCTGAACCTGCAGTTCCAGGAATTTTCCTAAGACCTGCATCCACAGACGTGCAATGTATACACTTAATTTTAGAGAAATTACTATTAGCTGAAGGCGTAGGAAATAGTTTTAATTGTCAGTTTTACAGACCATCTGCAAATGAATTCAAAGAAGGATTTTCCTGTTGTTTTTGAAATTAATGCATTCCACAAGAGGCACTTAATCAGACCTCCAGTGGCCCAGGTAGAAGTGTGGTGGAGGAATCACTCACTCTGTTGTAAAAGTTGGCTCGCCAAATTAAAGATGATGATCTATATGATGACACTAACATAAGGTGAGCATCCCATTTGGCAGAAGCTTTGTTTTTGAACTTGCACGAGATGAGACCTTTCAGTTATAAGCTGCTGTGTGTACTGGAACGTACCTTTCAGTGAATGCCTGTTCTCCGTCCTTACATTCCAGCTTGCAGGGGGAATGGACGATAGTAGCTAGCATTTGTTGAACTTGTGTCATGGGCTCGCTCAGCACCTCTCCTAAGTCCTCACCGGGATGCTCTCCCTCTGCCCTCCCAACTCTGTTGTTATCGCCACTTGACAGACACCTATGGCTCAGGTGGTGCAGTAACTTGCCCAAGGGCCCGGAGGCAGGAGCCACACCAGGCTTCTAGCCCCTGAGGCGGTGCTGTTGAGAGCTGAGCCCTTCACCTCGACTCCCCAGACACACTTGGAACTTAGACATCAGGACCAACTCAAACCTCAGGGTGGCAGGTTTGGGGACTGGGATCTGTCTAAACTTACAGCCATGCCCAGTCTATGTTTTGGAGTCCATAAAATAATTCCAAACGGAACTATAAGGGTAACCAAGGTGCTGTTTAAGGACATCATGTCCCCTGTTTCTTTCAGGAAAATGTTTTGGAAAGGAAAGTGAATAGCCTCGCTCCTGTTAAGGTCAGCGTAGTGCATTGTAGGGCAGCTGTGACTCTGTGGGGTCCTTGCTTGGGTCCGACGGTGTCAGAGTGAGTTTGGAGCAGAAAGGACTGTGGCTTTGCCGGAGCCTGCAGTGTCCCAGTAGATCCCAGGCAGGACCCACTTCTCACTGGGCCTGTTTCCCACCTTTTACCTCACTGGGCAGGGGGCCCTCTGATGTCACCGAAGAGCCCTGAGTAATTCCTGGCAGCGTGTGCTTGACATTTTCCCAGCTCTAAATCAGCAGTCTGCACACTGTCTGTAAAGGGCCAGACAGTAAATATTTCAGTCTTTCCAGGCCGTATATATGGTCTCTGTCACAGCTACTTGCCTTGGCCGCTGTAGCTTAAAGCGGCAGAGACAGTACATGCGTGATCGAGCGCGCTGTGTTCCGGTAAAATCAGCAGTGGACAGATTTGGCCTCGCTGCAGTTTGGTGATCCTTGCTCTGATTGACTAATGGTAATGGACTGAGTCTGCTTGAAATTAGTAAGTCCAGCCCTACAAATGGGGACAAATCCCATTTCTTATGTCTTTGTGGTGGATGCAGGTGAGGCTCGGAGGGTCTCGGCCCCCACGGCCGAGTGCAGTGGTGCAGTGGTAGAGAGTAGGTCTGCTGGTGGGGAGTCAGCAGACCTACTGCAGATTGATTGTGTAGCCTGGAGCAGCCTTTGTTGCTCTGAGCCTCGTTTTCTCCATCTGTAAAATGGGAAGGTAGCTGTGATTTCTTAGAGGTTTTTCCCAGCTCTGAAATATTTTGATTCTAGTTAGAAAGGAAATTAATGTTTTCTTCTCTGGAGATTGTGGTTTCAGTTTGTGTCTTTGGTCACCAAGACAAAAGGTAATTAATTTTGTGGGGTAATCTGCATCCCAAGGAGCACTTAGACCTTCTGGGGTACCTTATCTTAGCAGACCCCTAAACCTACAGGAGCCAGTTAACTGGGTAGGGACAATCTTTGTTACCTCCTTGGCTCATATAATGTCATGAAAAGAAGCCTTCACCTGTGAGTTGCTGCATGATCCCAGGCGAGGAACATGTTAACCTCTCTAGTCTCCTGTTCTCCACCTACAATTACACCCTGTGTAGACTGGGCAGAAGGATCAAGTGAGGAAAAATAGGAGAAAGAAGTGCCTTGGAAATGCAAACAGCACGAGGGCTTCATTATGGCTTTGACCTGTCCTTTGGTTGTTCCAAGGGAAGGCCTGCTGAACGAGGAGGAAACATGCTCATTTGGCTTCAAGGAGGCAGATAAATCAGCTTTGTTCATGCGTTCCCAGCTCAGCTGAGGCCAGGCACACCCTCACTGGCCTGGGGACTTTCAGCAGAGCTCACAGGCTGCAGCTGCCAGTTGGCTGGGCCGGCTGCCTCCAGTCTCCTTCTCAGACACCCCACCCAGCCTTGGGTGGCCTGGGGACTGCAGGGCACTCCCTGGGAGACCTAGAAAGCAAACTGCACAGCGTTGGGAGCCGCGGTCTGCCTCTTGTGCCGGCTTGGCTTGTTCGGTAGAACAAGAGTTAAAGAACTTAGGGCATTGCTTGGACTGTTGGAGCCTCAGTTTCCTGATCCAAATCATGGGATGGATGGTACCTGTCAGATACCTCAGTTTCCATGGTAAATCATCCTCTTAGTAAATATTCATTATTTATTAGGTTCTAGGTATTTTTCCCGGAATATGTAGTAGTATTATAGACATTATTACTGAGGTGTTCCTAATTCCTAGGCATCAGGCTAAATATTATGCAGATGAGCTCATTTGTTCCTCACAACACCCCTCTCCATTTTACAGATGGGAAAACTGAGGCTAAGTGAGATTATCTGTTTCCGATCACATAGCTGGTTAGAGACAGAGCCAGGCCCTGTCACTGGACGTCTTGGGTGACTCTGCCTTTCCCCAGGTAAGCTGGGGACATCACTGGTGGTGCCCAGGTGTGGACTAGACATGTCTGCGTGTTGTCATTTGAGGAGTATGCATGGCTTAGATCTCCCAGTCAGCCATTCCAGTTTCTTGCTGTGGGCTGGCCTCCCTTCCACCTTACTGAAAGTGCCCCATTGGGGTCACTCTCCTGGATTGCTGGACAGAGCTGATTAAACCATGGTCCTGGCCTCTGGACTCTCCATGTGCATCCGTCTGCAGAGAGAAGGGCAGAGCTCTGGGTTCTCCGTTTCTGGCTGCTCAGCAAACTTGCTCAGAAGAAGTTTTATGAAAACCTTTACAGACCTCAGCCATGACTGGCTGTGTCTGGGAGGCGCCCATGGGTCCGTATTGTTAGAGAGAGCTCTCCAAGGGGCTCTGCATAGCTGCTGGGTCTCTGGCCTCCGTGTGGCTTGGTGCAGGCTGAGTGCATAGGTGGTGGTACTGTATCTGTTCTGCAGGGTCCTGAGGGGTCAGCACCTCCCAGGCTGTCTCCTGTCAGCCCCTGGTCATGCCAAAGCACCTGTCCTGCCCGCCTGTTCCAGGCCACCCTACTGCGCCAGGTCAAGAGGCAGCAGTGTTTGCTTCCCCCGGCTCCAGGGATGGACCTGGGCAGTCCTGGGCTTGGTCCTCAGCCCTCCCCCTTCAAAGCCAGTGAAGTTGGGTGAGTTCTTTAACCTCTCTGAGAGACTCTTTCCTTCACTATAAAATCCATGTTCATAGCTGTATCTCGGAGTTGCTGTGCAGATGTAGGGTCCGTGTTCTCAGAGGAGTGACAGCAACCATATCTCCAAAGCAGGCCTTGCACGGAGTGGGCACTGTGCAGTGTTTGTTCACTGCTTCCAGCCACCGGCCCAGCTCCCTGCAGCAGGTGTGGCTTTCAGCTGCGTCTCTCCAGCCCTCACCGAAGTCCTGACCAAGAGCTCAGCTGTGGTTGAGTCTCTAGGTTTAGGGGTTATGATTATTAGACAGTCTTGGCTGTCCGTACTTCGGGGAGATCCTGAGCTTGAAACAAGAAGGGGAGGGTGGGTGACCAGCTGTCCTGGGGGCATTCTTGGGAAAACCTGGATGAGTTGGTTACCCTAGGGACAGGCTGACATGGGGGCTCCGGCAAGAAGGAATCAGGCTCAGAGGGCACGGTCCCAAGGGCCCACCATACTGTAAGGGCCCACCATACTGTAAGGGCCCACAAAAGTGTTTTAATTTTTTTTTTAATCAGAAGAACATATATGAACATAATCCATCCCAGAAGGTTAGATTACATTCATCTTTAAACCAACACATTTATAAAGTATCATTTTTAATATGTCTTATGAAGAAAGATGCCCACAAAGGCAAAAAAGTGTTCAGAGCCATGAGAGTCACCGTGCAGCTCTGGGAAAGACCGCCGCACCCCAGCCCCTCCTGTCCTCCGCGGCTCTTTGTCTGAAGATCGGGAGATGTGTCTTGTCGGAGGAGAGCAGGCCGCCAGGCATCGGCGAGGCTCCTCCCGGGTTCCCACCGTGCAGAGGAAGTGGAGCTATGGCCGCTTCTGGGCCTGCCAAGCCCTAGAACTTTGGTTGGGAGGCTGCTGACGGGCTGGCGGGATGTCAGTCTTGGAGACCTCGGCTCGCCTCCCAGAGTGAGCGGGAGATTCTGGCGTTCAGATGTTCCTGCCTCAGCGGCGTGGGGGGCAGGGGTGGGGGTTCCTGTTTGGGGCCAGGGAGTTGATTGAATACAGCTGAGGCCAGGACCCAGCGTGGAGGCTCACGATGCAGCTGGACCCCTGCCAGCCCCCTCCTCCACCACATGTGGCTCCAAAGCCCAGAAAGGGGGAAACCCACGGGGGGAGGGGGTGCGGCAGATGTCACCGTCCCCACACAGCGCTTCTTGTTTATCTTTTATTAATGGCAGGCGCTTAGGCAGGGGCAGTGCTCAGAGCAGCCCTTGCAAGCGGGCTGTGGTGACGGCCTCCCTCAGAAGCCGTGGGGAGGAGGGAGAAGACATGAATAATACAGGCTGCATCTTGATGGAGCTTGTCGGCCCTGCAGACTTCGAAG
The DNA here is from genome assembly GCA_963574885.1 of Lepilemur ruficaudatus. Classification (NCBI taxonomy): domain Eukaryota; kingdom Metazoa; phylum Chordata; class Mammalia; order Primates; family Lepilemuridae; genus Lepilemur; species Lepilemur ruficaudatus. Next base: position 9,667 of record CAUYRT010022238.1, read on the forward strand.
TGCGCACCTGAGCAAGCGCTTTGAATGCTTCCAGCTTCTGAATTGGGGAAGAAAACTCCCGGGACAGGATGGGACCGACTGAGCCGCTTGGTGGCAATAGCCCTGGGAAGGGGAGGCAGAACAGGCAGGAGCCCCCTGCCCTGGCATGTGGGTTTGCACTGCTGGAACTTGGGGCCCCGCCATTAAGAGTCTTGCAGTTTTTGGAGTTACAGGGTCCCACTTTTCATCCCGTCAGACGAGGACAGTGGTGCCCAGAGCAGGGACCGTCACAGAGTGTGGGTTAGCAGCAGGATGGTGCCCTGCCTCCCGACGCTCGTCTGGGTACCGTCCACGTCCCCTGAGCCTTCCTCTTTATTTTGGGTGGAGGCAGGGCATTGAGGACAGGGACAAAAACTTCAGTCTGTTTTTCATTGTTCATCCTATTCTTGGAAACTTTTGCAAAGGGACCTGGCAGGAAGGGGACAATGGGGAGGGAAGAGTTGGAGGAGAAAGAAGTCTCCTTGGCTTCTTTGCCTTTTCTGCTAAAAGTGGTGGCAGTTCTGCCTTTCCACTAAAAATAGCTAGTCTTCTGTCACGAAGGCCACCCACACAGATGACCTGGGGACCTGGGACAGTGTGATGTGGGCCTTGGGCTGCACCTCTGTGGAGAGGCCCAGGAGTTCCCAGGTGGACACTTTCTGTGGGGGAGAGGGAAGGGGAGGGCCAGGGACACGCCAGAAGCAGAAGGACAAATACTATATGATTCCACTTATGTGAAGTACCTAGACCAGCAAATTCATGGAGACAGAAAGTAAAGTGCTGATTTCCAGGGGTCAGGGAGGGCGAATGGGCACAGAGTTCCAGTTTGGGAAGGTGGAAAAGTTGGGAAGATTCACAACAATGTGAGTGTATTTGTTGCCTCTGAGCTGTACACTTAAACATGGTTAAAGTGGTAAATTTTATGTTTTGTATATTTTATCATAGTTTAAAAAAATTAAATGGAGGTTGTTGTCGCTTCCTCTTGACCCCCCGCCGTGTAGAATGACTAGTGTCCAGGCTTTTATCTTTTGTGCCAATAGTGATAACGATCATGATGATGACAATTGGATTCTTCTGTAGAGAAACAAACAAGCTCTCTGGGATAACAGGGCAGACCTGTGAGTGTTGGGCCCCAGTGCGAAGCCTCCAGTGCTCCAGATCCCCCAGTGGGTCCCCAGTGGGACAGCCAACGCTGCCACTGCACAAGCCTCACTCACCTACGCAGAGCTGCCAGGCAGGTTTCACAGCCTCTCTTCATTAAACGTGTGTGGGCGTCCAGTTTGGCTGACATCTGAAGAAGGGCTGCTGCGTGAAAGTGTGGTCCCCAAAACCGCAGAATTCAAAAGGAGATGAAAATCTAAGCAGCCAAATTGCCTCCTTATTGACATCCTCAGAAAGGCCCGAGAAAGCATTGCATCCGTAAAACAAGAACAGGATGCTATGAAATAACAACAGTCAGAGAACAAAAAAAGAAGAGCTTTAGATTAAAAATATGATAGTTAAATAAAGTGTTGATTAAAGGGATGGAAGGTGAGATCTCACGGAAATCTCATGGAAAGAAGAGTAAAAAGGCAAAGACAGGAACATCTGAAAGCTGAGAAAAATGGAATACAAAGGCAGGTGATAGAGCATTTGACTAATGGAAGTTCCAGAAACTGAGACGGAAAACAGATGGGAGAAAATTAGGCAAGACTAGTACCAGAAAATTACCTGGATCAGAAGGACAAAAATTCTCACATTAAAACAGTCCTCAGTGTGCCTAGCACTTTAAAAAAAGAAAAGAAAAATACAATTTAGACATGTGATTATGAAATTTCAGATAACCAAGGATAAATTAACATTTCTAAAAACTTCTAGAGAAGGGGAAAACAAACAGACAAAATGCCCAGGTGATCTGCAAAGGAGGGAAGGTTAAACTGCACCCCCGATCGGCCAGCAGCAGCAGCGCGTGTGCGGAGTCACTGGATTTGCCCCGGGAAACTGGCAGTCAAGCCGTCGCCGCACTGTCCGCGTGCGGGTAGAGCAGGGCTGCTCTCCGCCCTGCAGGAAGGCCTCATAGCATTTGCCTTCCACACGTCTTTCTCAGGCGGTTACTTAGGGATTCCCTCATGCAAGGTAAGGGAGTAAATAAACGCATGGAAGACCTGGGGGCCCAGCAGGGAGACCCCCAGGAAGGGAATGAGGGCAAGGCCCACTCTGTGCCGCCGCCCCCTCCCTGCAGTCCGTGACTGCCGGGAGGGCTGGGAGCATCCACAGAGGTGCCATGGCCCCGGTGCCGTCACTGCCCGGGAGGCGGCAGTTGTCTCCGTACACCGTTGTGTGTGTGGTGGGGGAGGTCCAAGGGCATTAAGTTATCCTCCATGTAAATAACTGATAAATCAGAAGCATTAAGCTCACAGGATTAAAGGATCAAAACATGGCACTTTAATACATTCCTTATATAGATCAGATCGCTGCCAGAGGAATTAAAAGCAGCAAAATTTTGTAAATGTTAAAAGTGGTTGCCTCCAGGGCACAGGGAGGGGACTGTTGCTTTTCATTATAAGCCCTCTGTGCTGTTTGATTTTTTAAAAATCATTTATAGGATGGCTTAGATTTTTTTTTTTTAAGCCAAAAGAAGAATCATGAAAATTAAAATGAAACAGCTTGCACGGGCCCCAGTTTGCAGCAAGCACTTGTTGGGGGTAGACCCAGGGAAGCACAGGGCAGGCCCCAGCTGTGCTCCAGGAACCGCTGGCGTGGCCGCCTAGAGGAGTCCGCAAAAGCCAGGCTGGGCTCGACCAGAGCGGCCTCTCGAGTGAGGAGCTCCCAGTTCTGTTCTTTTGCTCTGTTTGGGTTTACTTTTTTGGAAGAGAGATATACGAAAATACAGCCCATGGGTTCTGGGTGAGTTCAGAGCCAGCGCACTGGTAGTGGCCCTTGCTCTTGTCGCCTGTGGTTTATGCACTGGCTCCTCCAACATGCAGCCCCCTGCCCAGGAAGCCTTTGTTGGAGCTGCCATGTGCCTAGGGGTCATTAGGTCCTGGGATGACCTGCAGATGTCTTAGGCCTGGTCCCTGCTGTTGGGACCCAACTTGGACTGAATTAAGTGTGGCTCAGAGCAGAGGAAGGGTCTCCACCAGGGAGGTCTCCATACAGTCCCCGAGCACAGAGGAGGACAGTGAGTGCCAGCCAGGCCGTGGGCTAACCCAGTGCAGTTCCTGCGTCCATGGAGCTCCTGTTCCCATGGAGAGAAATAGGCAATCTACAAGTAAACACACAGATGGAGCAATTTCACCCAGATGTTCCCGGGAATTGGTAGCTGCTCCCTACTGGGCACTGAGGAGCCTTCTCCAAGGAGGTGGCATTTGAGAGCTGAATGCTATGATAGAGGTTGCCTTGCAAAGAGTGTTCGTGGAGAATCCAACTGGGGCTCCCCAGTGGGAGGGGCAGGCTGGCCCTCGTGGGAGAGTGTCAGACACACTAGTCAGTTAGAGAGTCAGCTGAGACTGGAAGGACAGGCCAGAGGTAGGGCGAGGGGCCTAAGCTCCATGCTGAGAGGTAAGAAGTCCAAGACCCAGATTGAGTGCGGAAGGCCCCACAGGGGGTCTGGCAGGTCTGGGATTGGAGCATGGGTCTCCCTGGAGCCTAGATGGCATTCACCTGCACGCAGGGACCCTGATGGCAGATCCTGAGCTTGGATTCCTGCAGGGAAGCAGAGAGAAGGACAGACGGGAGTACATGGAATCACCCCTACCCTGCCCAGGCCCACAGAGCTCACAGGGATGGATGGCGAGAGAGCCACTTCCTATGCAGTGGGGACCCTCCTGGGCACCGTTTGCGGGGGGTCCACTCTGTGCGGGGCCCAAGTGGGGCCACTTCAGACCAGAGGAGATGCTGGAACACGCAGAACCTCCTGCCTACCCCCAGCAGGGCAAGCGCTGTCCGACAGGAGCCAGGTGTTCCCCCGGCACCTCAGCCCTGGATGACATGTCGTGTTGATGCCAGTGAATTCAAGGCAGAACTGAGGGGCGAGTGTGTTTCCGAGGGATGGCATTCAGAGCCAGTGCCAGCATTCCAGAGGCAGAGCTGCCTGTAAACACGGACAGAGGAGGTAGCTGTTTACGTGGTTGGTTTGAGGAAGGCTTCTCTGCCCGCAGACACCTCTCCAGCCTCCCCATCCTGTTTGGGGCTGAAATCTAGAATTCCACCATTATTGGTTCATTCCTTTGGCTTGGAATGCAAAAGTCCCAATGAGGAGGTGACCCTGATAGGGTCACTGGTATTGAGCACTCTGTATGCCTCAGTGGGTCTTCAGGGCCTTCGGTGTTCAGCAGAACAGCCCGCCAGTACTCACGGGGCGCTGCCCGCTGTGCTGGCTCTGAGCGTGCAGGGAGGGCCAGACGCTGTGCACCTGCTCTCTGGGGGAGACAGACGCAGGAAGGGGTAATGAGGGTGTGATGCATGCTGTGCAAGTGGCCAGGAGTGGAGGACCACAGAGAAGACAGCATGCATCCTTGGGCAAATTGCAAATCCCGGATCCTCTACCCTGGCCCTCATGTGATCAGGAGCTGGTAGATGACACCTTTGCAAGGTGGTTGAGGAGCCAGTGCCTTGCTGGCCCTCGGAGGGTGTTTGGTAGAGGTTTTCCAGGGGGGAGGTCTAGGTTCAGCTGAGGCTGAAAGGATGGCCAGCAGACCTTCAAGGAGACAGAGAAGGCACAGGTGGTCCAAGAAGCAGGCAGCACAAAGGTGTCAGACACGGGCTGCCAAGGGCAGTTGGATCCAGGGCAGAAGCTGGAGATTCAAGCTCAGAGAATGACACTCCATCTGGCCAACAGGGACTGTGGCCTGGGGAGAGACAGGTTGCCGAGGAGAAACTTTGTGGTGCAGTTCCACTGTTCCACTGTTGGGTCTGGGTAGAAAATTCTCCTGCAGCTCGGAGGGACCTCCCTTGAGAAGGGCTCTGGGCCTGGCTGGCGGGAGCACTGCGCCTGCCAGGCTGCAAGGGCTGGAATGGAATGCGGCGCTGTGCTTTCTGGCTGTTGGGATGTTTTGGTTTTTCTAAGTCACTAGGTCTGTTAGGGAAATAAAAAAGAGGGAAGCCCAGAAGTTGGCATTGTCATGTTTTTCATTATTTTCCAATAAAGGTCTCCCTTTTCTTTTCCAAGTGGTTGATACCAGAAGGAAGATGCACGTGTTTTCTGCATGACATATGTTGACCTCTCTCCCCACAGGGGCTGGGTCCCCTCCTGGGCCACTGGCTGTGATTCTCACCTCCTGGCATCTGTGAGGATGCCATTTGGGTGGCATGGTGACGGGCATGGCTGGCTCAGGTGGGCTGGGGGGTTGCCCTTGCATGTAGTGGTCATGGGGATGTATGGCCCCCACAAGATGGGAAGCTCAGTGGTGACAGCCAAGACACACAGGCACTTCCTGTCTGTGGTGGCCTGTGGCTCTCCCTGAGCCCATTTTTTGTCTCTTCTTTCATTCAACCAGCATTTATTAAACACCTATTGTGTATCAGCGGCTACAGTGGTGGAATAAGATGGATCCCTGCCTTCAGACTGCTCGTACTCTGGTAGGAGAAACCAGCCACTTATGTAGGGAGTTACAGCGTAGAGGGGTAAGAGCAAAGATAGCAACCTCAGGGTCAGGACCTGGAGTCCAGGAGGGCTTCCTGGAGGAGGGCAGGACTCAGCTGATTCTCACAGGATGAGGAGGAATTTGCCAAAAGGTCCAGGTACTCTAGGCAAAGAGGATAGCAGGTGTGAAGGCTGAAGCCCAATGAGTCCCCTCGTTCTCCAGGTCCCACTCGGGTCCGCTTTCAGGAGGGCCTGCCTGCCAGTCCACCGCACACAGCCTTCCCTTCCCTGAGGCTCAACAGGATGTGTCACATTGGCCACCCTGTCCTGCTTCAAAAGTGGTTCCAAGGGGTGCTGTCCTCCATCAGAGCCATCTGCTGAGTGTGTGAGCTGTCTCCTCCCCGACAGGCTGTAACAATCAGATGAAATCAGGATCCCGAAAGGCCTTTGGAAGCCTGAGGGGCTCCAGCTGCAAAAGGGGTTGTTTTTCATGTCACCCCATTGAACTTGGTCTCCACTAGGTGTGGTCTGAGTTTTCCCACTTTCGATGCCAGGGACACATCCGAGGGAAGAAACCAGAAGGAAGGCACGTCCGCCAGAGCTGACTTTCCGAGTGCCTGCTGCCTGCTTGTGTATGCATCAGAATCACCCAGAAGCCTTGTTCAACGTGAGTTTCTGGGCTCCATCCTGAGTTTCTGACTTAGCAGGCCTGGACTGGGGCTTGCAAGTTTGCATTCCTATGAAGCCCCAGATGCTGCTGGTGCTGTCGGCCCAGACCACACTTGGAGAACCCCCGGCCCAGCTCAATGCTAGGCACTTGCCAGCCCAGGGCCAACCCGGGGCGGGATGCCTGCGTGGGCCAGGGGAGCTCTGCTCACTATATACAGAGCAGGGTCCCTTCAAGGCTGTCTCGGAATGGCCCTAATCTCCTCACATAATGTGAGAGGGGGTTTATTTGTGCCAGCATCGTAAAAAGCACAGCACATGAGCACAGGAAGACACAGAGCCCACCAGAATGCAAACTGCAGAACTGAACGGTTTGCAGGGGTCAGGGAAGATGCTACAGGAAGGAGTTCATGCAGACGGCGCCTTTGTAAGAAAACAGCTCCAGGGAGCTCTCGGAGGGGCTCCTGGCTCCACACTGACACAGGAGGTGGCCCTCAGCCTACCGCATCACGCTTGTTGTGCGTGGAGCTGTCTTCAAAGCCTGCGTGTGAACAACTCAAGAAAACTCGTCAGGTGGCTTCACAGCCACACTTCACTCTTACCTGAATGGTCTGTGCAGCCGGGTTGTCCACGGCATGTGTTCCCCATGAGGGTGTGTGGACTCGGCGCCCGTGTCTCCAGTGCTCAGCGTACTTACAGAGTGGGCGAAGGTGGGGTGAAGTGTTGCGCGTTTCCCATCTCTGAGAATATTCACGAGGGTTGAAACCAGTGCCCAGTGTGGGGTTCCCACAGGGTTGTTCCAGAGGAGGTGTGGAGTCTCCCAGGTGGATCGGGATGATAAAACTACTGCTGTGAAGTCATGTTTCTTGGAGTTCCGGGCACTGCTCAGTTTTCCACACACAAGCTTATTTCATCCTCCTGACAGCCCTAGGGAACAGTCCCATGATGTGAGTTGATGGGCTGCTGACTGCAGAGCCTGAGTTCTTCCTGCCATCCATGCCAGCTTCTTTTCTGACACCTCTCCCTCTGCCCCCTTCCCACTGCCTGCTTACTCGGGCCCCCTCCTGATGCGCCTGCGCAGGAGGGTTAGCGGGATGGCGGTATCTCAAGCATCTCACGTAGATTCCAGTGCAGGAACACAGCTGCAGTTGCCGCTCACCTCTCTACCCATTGTTGTACCTTCCAGCTCCTTCCTGAGTGTCCAGGTCGGGATTCAGGCCACCCATTTATGGCAGGTTTGGGCTGACTGCCTGGGCCAAGAGAGATTTGCACGGGGTTCTTGCAGTCAGGGACTCATTGTGAAGTGGACTTGCCCACTGCCCCAGATCTTTACTGCCTGTGGGCTTTGCAAGACCTGGGCCTGGCTTTGACCTGGGACTAGTCACTGCATGAGGGACCTGGCTCAGCTGCCCTCCGGATACCCCCAGAGCACCTGGAACCTCCAGAACCCGCTGAGCTCCAAGGGACTGCAGTCCCAGGCCTGTGTCATTACACCTGCCTGACGCCTGCCCTCCCACTGCTCTGCAGACCAGAGCTTTCCTGGCTGCTTCTGTTGGCTGTCTCAGCGCATTCCTCAGGGCGTCTGAAGAAGCCTCGTGTGGCTGGAATGGAGATAAGATCCAGGCGGATAGGCCTCTGATGGTAACTTGGGCCATTGGCGTGCCTGGCTCGTTTTCAGGCCTGGGGGGAATAGGCCCTTTTTGGGTTGAACTGGGCCCAGGGCCCTTTGATTTCTATCGAGGGGGGAGCTGCCTGGGCAGGCAGAGGTAATAAAGGTGAGGCCGGGGGCTCGTGGAAGACGGGCTAGCGGGAAAGCCAGGAAGAAAAGCTCGTCCTTCCCTACCTTTTTTGTCTGTGATGGTCTGAAGGCCAGGGGAAGGCCAGTGATGCACCCCAAGACCTGCAGGGTGGGGATCTTATTCCTTGAATCCACGGTCCACTCTGTGGGCACCTGCAGATCAAGATCGGAGCTGAAATGGCCATGGAGGAGAGGGAAGAGAGGAGTAAGGTGGAGGTGAGGGGTAGAGGCAGAGATAAGAGGAGGAAATGCCCTGACTAGAAAGCTTGCGTCCACCCACCTACCCATCCGAGCACCCACCCATCCATTTGCCCACTCACCCACCTATCCATTCATCCATGCACCCGCCTACCCACCTCTCCAGTGCATTTTTATCAATCACCTGCTATATCCCCACCATCTTAATCCAGGCTCCTCCTCAGGGTGGCCCCTAGTGAATCAAACAACTTCTGGTCTCTTTTTGCACTCACAGCCTGATAATGACCCTTGGCCCTGGTAAATCCTCCTTAACATTTTCTTGCAGTTTTGCCTGTTTCTCCTTGTGACTCACTCAGAGATTGTGAGCTCCTCCACTTAGAGTTGTGTTGCTTCTAATTCTCTTGCACCTCTCTTAGAGCTCCCCTTGGGGGAGTTGCTCAGAGCACCTCTTGTGAGTTGATGGAAAGGTTACAGGGAAGCTTCGGTTCCTTGCGATCGGGATTGCCTGGCATCTGTCCAGGCTGGTTGAGGTGGGAAGGCATCTCACGTTTGGTGAGCACCTGCCGGGTGCCTGGGAGGCAGGAGGGGATGACAGAGCTTGGTGCTGGGGAAAGAGCCCATGTTTTGGAGCCAGCAAGGATGAGATTGATTCCTGGAGCTGATGACAGCTATATGACTTTGGACAAGTCACTCAACCTCTCTGAGTCTCAGTGTTCTTATAAACAAATCTGTGCGATGAAGTGCACATGTGAGTACTCCTTGTGGGACCAGGCGTGTGATTAGTGGGTGACGGTCTCCCTCTGCACCGTGTCCGTAGATTGGAAGACTGATGCAGGCCACCTTGTGGAGTTGGAATGCGCAGAGCAGGATGAAGCTTGCTGAGGACATAGGGCTCCTGGGTGAGGGCCAGGCCTGAAAACAACAGTGGGCAGCCTCTGATGTTTCTGGCCACTGTCCTCTCCTGGCTCCACCCTTGTCCTTTCTCATCTGTCTTCCCTCTCAGTCACCAGTCCCCTAGTCCCCAGGGCAGGACGGGGGAAGAGACGAGCTGCTGAGCTGCTGGGGGGCAGGATGGCTTGGATTCGGCCTGGTGCCTTGCTGAGGATACTCTGGCCCCGTCCTCCATGCAGCCCGGTAGGGGTAGGGGTTGGGTGTCCTTACAGGAAATGGGGGAGGGGAGGGGCAGGAGGCTGGGCTTTGGGGAGGGCCTGCAGTGCTGGGGCCACCGGCATTTAATCAACTGAATCCCCACTGCCCTCTCCCCGACTCCATTTATTACCTATTAAATAATTATCTCATTTGGAAAGTGTTTCTTAATGTAGGGCAGACTCCATCCCCGAGGCCATGGGTTTTGCAACGAGTTGTCTCCTGCGTGCGTGTTCCAGGCTCAGGCAGGACCGGCGCGTTCTCGCCCTGGCTGTGCTGCCACCTGAGCCAGGCTTCTTGGAGGCACAGTGGCGCGGGCGCCGCCTCCCCTCACCCCAAGAAGTCCTGGCTAATAGCTTCATTAGAAGGATTTTCTTAAGCTGTCTTCTAAAGGAGGTTGCCCAGGGCTGGGCTTCTCAGGTTACTTGCTATTTTCTGGAAGCCTGCCCCAGGATCACCCAAACATCTGAGAATGTCAGAGATGGGAGGGGCCTTTGTCATTTCTACAAGTGAGACCACTCAGCGTGGAGTTGGTTGCAAAAGCAGAAGCCCAGGCCTCCTGCCTGCAAGTCCAGAGCTCTTTCTGCCTCATCCTTCCTTTGTCTTGGGATGTCACTGGCACCTGCATGTGGCCCCTTCCCCTCTGGAAGGAAGGGACTGTCTCCTGAAACGAGGGCAGGGAAGCGTGTTGAATGAAGGCAGCTGTGCTGCACAACAGCCCTAGAGATTATTCCCCTTTTTTGTGATTAAAAAGTTACACAGACTTTCTAGAATGTGTGCAAACAGCGCTAAAGCACATACAAAAAAGCAAGCCTCACCAAACCCTGTCGGCGCCCTGGAGGCCATCGTGGTGGCCAGGCAGGCATGTGCCCTCCTGGCTGTGGTGTGGAGGGTGGATGGAAGGGGACCAAGGGACTGAGTTGTGGAGTATTATTAAAGGCCTCCAGGCAGGAGGCAGTGGTACTGGGCGGGGGCAGGAAGGTGTCCAGATTCATCTCCCAGGTTTCAGATGAGGAGATCAATGCCACAGGGTACCTAAGGCGTGGCTTTGATCAGTCCCAGGAGCTGAGTGAAGATGGTACGGCTCATCCCGGCTTGTCTCGCCTAACCTGGGTTCCTCCATTGGCACAGTGGGCCCCATCGTCCTTGCCCTGCTTTCTTCATGGGTCCTGAAATCTGCTCAGGCCCCCGACCCAGGCCCTGCAGCTGCCTGTGCTAAGGCCGCTGTCAGTGCCAATTGCAGGAGCTCAGAGGGCCCCTTCGGACCTGGCTCCCTGCCGGGATTCTGGGAGCAGAGCTCAGTAGCCATCACTATGACCTGGAGTGGTCAGAGGCCACCTTGGGAAGGTGGCTGGCTTGAGGGACAAATGGCCGAGCCACATGGAGAGACCCAGGGAGGGCACTTCAAGCAACTGTTCTAGTTGGTTGAAGATGCGTGAAAGACCTGGGTATAACCCATCTGCTTGGGAGAAGACCCTGTGTGGAAGAGGCTTTTGCAGGCAGGGCTCACTGTGGAGCCTGGGTCTGGCTCCATTGTTAACAGGAAGTCACTGAGGGCTCTAGAGTGGTGGCAGCACAGGTGGAAGACACATGGCGGTGAGGAAGGAGTCAGGGCCAGAGTCCTGGCTTGGTTCCCTGAGGCCCTGGGCAGATTCTCCCATTTCTAATATAGGTTAACGTAGCTGCCCCACACGGCTGTTGTGAAAATTAGAGGTGATTTGTTACGGCCCACACACAGTAGTGCGCAGTGGAAGTGACAATGCACAAGGCCAAGGCCTGGAGCACTAGGCCCTGACAATCATGGACCTGTCATTTATTGTGCAGGGACTGGGTGATGGATGATGAGTTAGGGCTCATTTCATCTCTGCAAGAGAGGCTTCCTCACCCCATTTTACAGATGAGGAACCTGAGGTTCCTGATGTCCCTGAGGCTATAGCCTGTGCCTGATGGAGCCTGAATTCCTTCCCAGGCTGTCTGTGTGCAAGGTGGCTCCTATCCTGCCAGACTCCAGCATTGCCTGTGAAGCTCTGCATGTCGTGGGTGCCAAAGTGAGAGTGAAACAGCGAGTGTGCCCAACAGGAGAAGCTGGGAGGCTCTGGCAGGCTTCCTGGAGGTGCCTCCTGTGCATTGCCCTCAGCTGGGCCTGTTCCCGTGGTGCAGCTGTAGCTGGAGTTGAACTGGGGAGGAGTCCTGGTGCTGAGCCTATGGCTTGGAGCCGCCCACCCTGTAGCATCCAGTCTCCTGTCAAGGCCTTTTGCTTATTTTCTTGCTTTTTAAAACAAAAATGCATTCAACTTGTTCAGTCTCCAAGTCTAGGGCTGTTCCCAGGCCCCCTTGGGAATTTGGCTGCAGAGGTTTGCTGATTGCCATGGCAAGGATTAACCCTCCACTGCCTGTGACATTCTCCTGCCTTGCTGACCCTGGGGAAGCTGGGGCCTGCTGAGCCGAGCCCCTTTGTTAATACAGATGAAAAAGGCATTAACCCACTGCTCCTGCGGCCACACGAGGTGGAAAGGTGACTTCCCCGCCTGCACGTTAAGCACTGAGGCGCTCACTGGCTGGCCCGTCCATCCCACAGACTCATTACTGCCTGACCACAGAGGAATTGCCGAGCCAAGCAGGGGCTGTGTCTGCAGGCTCTGGCAGCTTGGCGGATTTCAATGAGATGATCGCTTGTCATTTTTTATTAATGAGCGAGTGCCTGATTCATTATACATCTGAGGGGTGAACCACCCCAGATGGGGAGGAGGAATAGGGAGACGTGCAGCCACCATGGAAGGGGCGATGTGGCCCACGAGCGAGTCTTTCTTCCTCTTTTTTCCTGCAGAAAACAAGTAAGAAAAGGTGCCTGACTTTGGCAGGCAAGACCCAGGTGACTGGCTATGTGATGGCAAAGGGAAGTTATTATATAGAGGGCAGGTGTCGCCATAGGAGGAGGGCTTCAAAGGAGACTTGGAATGAACTTGGAGTGAGCTCTGGCCGCAGAGGCATTTGCTAAATGTCTGTGGAATGAACAAGTGCCCGTGCAGGAGATGCCTCCAGACAGAAGGACCCAGTGCACCCACCACCCTGCCAGGACTCCTGTTGTGTGCCAGACATTGTGCTAGGTGCTGGGGACATGGCAGTCCTCACCCTCCAGGAGCTTCCCAGGGGTCCTGAGTCACGTCTGCCCTGCCACCAAGGTACCCTTGTTTTCTTATCTGTAGAGTGTGCTGGGCAGTGCCTGCCGCGTCTCCCAGGGGGCGGATGGGCGAGAGCCCCTGCAGGTCCATCACGAGCACTTAGTGTGCAGGTGGGCTGGTGAGGGCGCCGTGCTGGGCAGGCAGGGGGCCAAGCCGGTGCTTTTCAGATCTTTGAGGAAATGCACAATAACTTATTCATCACCGCTTTACCAGTGCCTGCGCAGAGCAGGAGCTCTGGGGTTCTGGGTGAAGGAGTGCCGTTAACAATCCAGCCGCAGCGTGCGGCCGGCCCTGGCTAGTTTGAAAGGGCCCGAGAGGGCATGTTGTCAACTGTGTGTAATGCTCTTTGGTAGCATGAAGTCTTGGCTTGTTTCTTCCCTTTCCCTCCCCACGCAGAGGGAGGTAGAGGCCATCCCCAGCTCCCCCTCCACCCGGCGCCTATCGGTTAGCTGTGAGAACTCGAGCCTGGGGTTTTCGTCCGTGTTAACGGCATTCGCTTCGTAGAGTTGAGACGACCCTAGAAGGGGCCATTGCTGTGGTTGAGCCACTGGAGGGCTTGGCTTAGACTACTCACAACCTGGCCTTACTAATGACAGGGCTCTTCCTGCCCCAGGCAGAGGACAGCATGCCCGCCGATGGACTGAGAGGCCGTTGGGAGGCCCTGGAAGCACAAAGCCTGCCTCAAGTTCCCCCGAGACTCTGCCTGCCACCCCTCAGGATGCCCCGACCCTCCTCGGCCCCAGCTGGTGCCCACGCCGCCCGGCTGAGGGCGGTGTGACCCGGTCAGCGCCCATGTCTCCCCAGCTGCAGTCACATAATATTAGCCCGGCTGTGGAATCCACCACGGGCCATCTCTGCATCTGAGACGAGAGTCTGCTTTGCTTCAGGCACTAACTAGGACTCAACATGAATAACACACAGTTCTTTATTCTGTTTTAATCAAATGCTTAATGGTTTTCAGCCTGCTTAATTATTAGTATTGCATTTCTCAAATAGAGGTTTTTAACTGCACATGTGCAGTATCTCAGCCACACGGTGGTTGCCTCGGCAGTTGTGGGCCAACCTGGAAACCTACTCGTATTATGTTGCATTATTTTTTATGGGAAAAATGTATGAAGTTCCAAATTACTGATTTACAGAATGCCAGACTTTGGGAACACAGCTCATTATAAGTGAGAACAGCCTGTATTCAGAATAAAATAAAGGGGTTAATGTGTCCCAGGAACAGCACAGATAAGCCTAGCTTCAGGAGGGTGAGGAGGTCAAGGCTGGGGTAGCCCAGCCAGAAAGGCTCATGCTCAGAGGAGGGGGAGGAGGAGAAAGAGGGGAGGAGGAGTCCTTGTCATGGAAGGGGCCCAGGAGGGAATGGGACAGGAGAGAGCATGGTGTGTGCCTCGTCTGTAGGTATGCTAGGATTGGTGAAAGGCCAGTTTGGTGGCAAATTGGCCTGGTTGGGGGTGGCTGGAGAAGTGGACAGATCTCCAAAGGCAGTAACTAGACTTGGAGGCTATGTACTTGGCTTTGGTGGAGCCATGGAAGGTTCCAGGTGTGGAGGGTGCTAGTGTGAGCCTGCAGGAGCAGCTCTGTGAGGGCTGCTGGATTCTCCTGCAGGACCTGCACACACAGAGCAGGGGAGAATGCTTCAGGGGAACATGGTTGGGCGGTGCTGCCCTCAGGATGAGAGCATGGAGCTGGATGGGGCTGGGGTGGGCAGGGGTTCTGATACCTGACCAGGTGTTTTCCATCAGCTGTCTCCCATATGGGTTCCCTAGGGCCAAATCCATTCCCTAGCCTCTGGGCCTGCGAATCCTGCTCTGGGCAGGGCTTGTTGTGTCTGCGTGTTGAAGGCGGCGGGGGCTTGGAGGTGGGCTTCCTGAAGTCGCTCTCAGCCTCTCTTAACCTGAGACAGGTGTTTGCTCTCTGTGGGGCACTGATAAGTCATGGAAGGGGATTTCTTCAAACCACCCTGCACCCAAGTCTGGCTGAAGAGAGCAGCTCAGTCATTGCGTGTGGAAGGCACCTTGGAGGGTCTCTCTGGATGTGGTTGTGGGGCCCAGAGAGCAGCCTTTTCTGTGGGGCACTGGCTGCTGGGGGCCGGTCAGGAGCAGCCCCTTCCATCCTGGTAATGCCTCCTTCCGGGCCCTGAATGTCTCCCTGAGGACGCTGAAGGGGAGGAAGGGTGGTGATGACATCAGGGGGCTCTGCTCCACAAGGCCTGTCCCTTCTGTCTGCAAGTGGTGTTGTGGGGGGAATGTATACAAGAGTGGGGAGGGCTGGCTACCTTTAGCTTGAGCTTCTGGGATGCTTGGAAGTGTGATTGCAGTACTTTTGGGGGCGACAGCGTGGCCACATGCCCGGCGTGGACAGCAGCCTCCCTGGGAGCTCACTCCGTGCAGGTGGCTGCGGGGCCAGTGCTCCTCTGCCTGCGAGCGAACTCCTCCCCGTGCAGCGCCCCACACGCAAACTGCCCGACTCCCGCAGAAGCGTCGGGGTCTGAACTGAACTGAAGGAGCCGCGTCGTCACCAGCAGTCCGGAGGGGTCATTCCGGGCAACTGCCCCTGTCAGGAAAGGGATGGAGGCTCCGTTCCACCGGCCTCCATCCTCGCTGGCCTCGCAGTCCCCTGAGGCCCAGGAAGGTTTGATTTACTTCCCTTGTTTTCTTTTTGTGGCCTTTGCGGTGCCGTCTGAGGCAGTACCACCCAAGAAGGGGGTCTGCTTTTTAGTTTTGCTGACCCAGGGGCTTTGGGGATAAGCTTTTTTTGTGTAATCAACTGAGACAACCCCCTGACCCCTTTGCAACCCTACGGCCCTAAAGAGGTATCTCTGAAGCAGCGTCTGGTTCGGCCATCTCCTCCCCAGCCCACCTGTCACAGGAAGCCCCTGTGACTCATCTCAGGGGCTGCTGCTTGCTGTGGGAGGACGGACATGGTGCTGCTACCGGGTCTGGAGACCTGGGTTCCGCTCCAGGTCCTGCCCATGCGGCCCGTGTTGTGTGCTCCCCTCCTGGTGCCCCAGGCAGGTCGGGCCCTCTCCCTGGACCCAGCACCCCCTCTTCCAAGGAGGGACAGAGCTGACAGGAAGATAGACTGTTGCCAGCCCTACTCTCCATACTGTGGACAGCACCGCCCAGGCTCTGCGCAGGGGATGCCGCTGGGGTTTGTGGGACTGAGGATGTCCACAGTTCTCTCGAGGCCCGAGGGGGCCCGTGGAGGCCTGGGCTGCTTTCTTGGCTTAGACGGGGCCCCACAGGCTCCCGTCTCCTCTGTAGGAAGTTGTGTCTTGCTTTTAGAGGCTTCAGGTTGTGCACCTGAGGAATGTGTCCTGTCGGAGGGCACCGGGGACTGTCATAGTCAGAGGGTCTCAGGGGAGCATGTGGAGTCTGGGCCTCTACAGAGGAGCCATCCGGGATGAGGGCAGGAAGGGGGCGGTGGACTCTGAGCATCCCCTCCTGGTCAGGGCCCTTCCTCCCTCCTGTCCTGTCCTGGGGTAAATCTTAAGCATCTTGTACTTATGTTGGTCCCATTACCAAAGGCAGGCTCTCCCTTTTGGGGACAGAAGAGCTGTTTTTCATATTTCTGATGCCTGAGATAAAATCGGAAAGAGGGTACAGAATGTCACTGGGTGAGAAGGGGTAAAAATGACAGTAACACTGACCCTTCCCTATCCCAGATGGCTGCTCCTCTCCTCCATTAGCAGAAAATGCAGTGTCCTTACACCCGGCACGTGGCAGGTGGGGTGGGTGGGTCCTGGCAGACTTACCCGCGGTTCGTGAGCCGTGGAGATAGCGAGGTCCCAACTCCTTGTTCACTGTGCCCATACCCTGCGGCAGGGCAAGGTTGAGTGTGGGGTGACTTTCTGCAGCCTGAAATCCTTTCTCATTCAAAAGACTGAAACTCAGTTAGTGCCATTTCAGGTTAGTTGGGCATGGGAGCCTGGATCCTCCCATGACTCCCACATGTGAGGAGCCTCCCTGCACCTGCCCTGCCTGTGGGGACTCCATTCTCTGGCTCTTTGGCTCTCAGGGCCACAGGGAGCTGCAGGGAGCCTTCTGGAAGTGGCAGGGGACAGTGGCCTGGGGCTGGTTGTGTCTTTTTCACACCTTGGGCAAGTCACTCTCCCTGGGCCTCATTTTCCCCTGAGCTTTCTGGTCCACATGGCCCCTAAGATCCCAGCCAGCCTCCTCTTCCTCTGTTGCAGAGTTAGGATTTCAAGGTACTATGGTCCCCAAGCTCTGGCCCCTTGTCCTGGGACAGCCCCTACCCCTGGAGGGCGCGCAGACAGCAGCTTCTCCCGGCAGGAGGAGTTCACGCAGGTTCACACAGGAGTTCATGCAGCTTGTCCACCCGCAGGGAGGACAGCAGGAGATCCCCCAAGTCAAACCAGCCTTTACATTCGCCAGCGAGTGTTCCTGAATCCCGGCATGGCCGGTCATAAATGATTCATGCAGCCCCGCCTCCCTCTTGATGTTCCCGCCAGCGGCTCCGCAGCCCGGCGGCCTCTCCCGAAGCCGGGCAGTGCCCGCCCCACACTGTTGCCCCCTGGGTGCTGCGTCCCTCCGCCCTCCCCAGGCTGGGTAAGTTGAAGGAGAAAGGCGGCTTTTCCTGCGACGCTTCAAGTGGAAATGAGTGGAAATGAGGCTGCCCTGTGTATCCAGGCCTGGCCTGCAGCGCCCCTCTCCCGCGCCCCTTCCCCTTGTCTGGTGCACACCGAGTTTGAAGCCAGAGAGGATAAGTAGGCACCAGGGCAGGGGGCTCTGCGGGGCCTCAGGGAGGGGCAGCTGGAGGGAAGGAGGGGTGGGGGAGGGAAAGAAAGGAGCTGGGTGGGCAGAGAACCGGAGGGAGGAGAGAGAAGGAACGTGAGAGGGGACAGAGGTTCTGCAGAGAAAACAGCGCGCAAGAAAGTTAAGCGGCTCCTGGAGCTGGCGAGGCTGTCACGGGTGGGTGGGCAGGAAGACTCACACTGTCAGCCCTCGGCAGCAGAT
Source organism: Lepilemur ruficaudatus (assembly GCA_963574885.1). Classification (NCBI taxonomy): domain Eukaryota; kingdom Metazoa; phylum Chordata; class Mammalia; order Primates; family Lepilemuridae; genus Lepilemur; species Lepilemur ruficaudatus. The sequence continues at coordinate 27,220 of CAUYRT010022238.1, forward strand.
GTACTCCCAGCCCCTCAAACTCTTGGAGTGCCAGTGAGAACTTTCAACCGGAGTTTCTTCTGAGATCGGCAAAGCCGAGCTTCTGAGACCTCAGTCTTTGCCACTTCAATTCCCCGGTGGTCTGAGCAGCAAGGAGGACTCCAGGCAGGAATCTTTATTGTCTGCCGAGCCCGGCTCCAAGTTACTGAGAAAAACGTGTGTGTTAAAGCTGGGCTTCCCCAAGGAGGGTGCTGTTTGCGCATGAGGAATGAATTTGGGGAAAGTTGAGTATAGGAGAGAAGCAAACAAAATCATATTGAAAAGGAATGTTCTAGAGGCTTGGCAAAATCTAGAAGACACTTTCATCGCCCCCTTTCTTTTTAACATCCTTTTGAATCTTCCTTCCTTTGGCATCCGAAAGGCCCTTACCCAGCTGGGCTATCAGGGCCCCAGGCACCCTGGAAGGGGGAGGGACTTTTCCAGTGGGGGTGTCTGGCCTGAGGCCTGGAGCAGCTCCCTGGCACCTGCAGGGGAGGGACAGGCAGGAAGCCCCCCTCGCCTCCTCCTCATCTGTGCCGGCCCCTGGCAAAAGTGTGTTTTCCCTTTGCCATTCAGAAACAAAGTTAGGTAAGGAGGTGAAGCCCTGGGGCTGCCTTTGGGGAAATGGTGACAGTGGCTTCAAATCAAGTCAGAGTGTGATTGCGCTGGAGGAGGAGTGGTCCGGGGAGGAGGGGGACACTGTGGCTGGAACCCGCAGGTAGCTGGTAATAGGGCAGCAGCAGCAGCCAGCTGGAAAGACACCTCTCTGCGTGGTACAGGTAAAGGCAAGCGACATCCTCTAATGTGAGCTCAAGGAAGAGAGGAAAAGTCATTGTCCCTGGACCCATGGCAGAAAGCACGGGGGGCATGTGGTATCGGAGGTCATGAGAGTTGGGATTCCAGTCCTCAGAGAAGTGAGAAGGACATGACCAGGTGGTTGTGTGGGGACACCCCTCTAGCTGTTGTGTTGAGACAGGTCTGGGCCCAGAGTGGGGGCAGGAAGGGCAGAGAAGCACCCCTGGGGCAGGGCTCCCTCTGTCCCTCTGCAGGTGAGATGGGGAGGCCTGCAGTCGGCGGGCTGGGCCCTGGGACAATGGTACCCATGCATTTGATTATAAAGTACCACTTGGTGTAATGGACACAGCTCAGTCTTGGCCATGTGTGGGTTTTAAACAAATCATGATTGCCACCTTCCAAACAATTTAGTTTTTTTCCCCTAGCTAGCCCCATCACAAACTTTTGAAGCATGAAATGAATTTCACTGGCCCTTGCCAATAGGATCCTTTCCCTAGATAATGGGTTTTATGAAATGGCTATAATCCTCCCAGGTAATGAGTGAAAGCTACATTCTACAGTTGGGCCCTGCATTCCTCTTCCTGATTTATGATATATTGGTTAAAATAGTAAACTGATAGCAGTTACAAAATAGTCATCCATCACCAGGCAGTGTTGCTTAAACTGTAGAAAGGTTTCCAGAAGTGCGATGCTGGAAGCCAACGAAAGAACAATTTGGCAATCCCAAAGGCAGAGAGCAGCAGTGAAACCACATCTCTGTGTTTGTGTTCTGAAGACAGAGGAGTGGAGTGGCTCAGGGTATGAAGGAAGGAAGGAAATGCTAGCAAACTCCTTCCCCAAGGTCAAAGGACATCACCACCGCCCCCTCCACCCCCACTGGGCTCCAGACTGCTCAGACCCCCGAGGCTCTCTCTGGTAAGTTTAGTATTGTTTCTCTTTCTAGACAGTTTTAGAAAGTTTTCCAATTTTTGACATGTTTAAGTATGTTGGGCTAATACGTAGTAATGAGTTTTAAAGCAAAGTCTATCCAAAATATAAGAGTTGGAGCACAAAGCCACCAAGTGTTGGTGCTGGAGAAACTGAAGTTCTTAGGGGGAAAAGTGAGGTCTGCAGCGTTGTTGTCATGGTCTTGCCTTGCACGAGTCATTTCGTGACTGTAGATCACCTATATCATTAGTTCAGGAGGAAACATTTTCCTTCATTGGGCGAATGAATGAATGGATGGTGAGAAACCGTAGAGATCTTGTGTAGTGTCCAGTCACCACTCTCATTTTACAGTTGAGGAAACTGAGTCCCATGAGAGAACAGTGAGTTGGCTTGGGGCTCGCAGGGAATCAGTGGGAGAGATTGGAGTAGGGCCCTAGCCAAAGTGCGACCTGCGGTGGTATCTGCTGGGACTTGAACGTCATGGGTAACGTTGACACACCCGGGTGAGCTCACCGCCGGCTGCTGAGCTGAAACACTTGCCCCGATTCCTCCAAGTGGCCATGCTTCATGCCAGCGCCAGACCTGCTCCTGATAGACATCTGCCCTTGCTCCCTGCTGGAGCCCGGGGCCCAGGGCAGGCCTGCTGTTGCTATCATCATGGGTGTGTGGTTTTTTGCAAAATTCTTAAAATTCTGTACTGGGATTTAAAAAAAAAAAAACAAAACTTAAAAATTTTGCATTTCCTGACATCAGAAACAGTATTTTCTTTCCAAATCAAAATAAAAGAAATATGATCACAGCTTGGGGGGAATGTGTAACTGAACACAGGCCTATTTTTAAAATAAAAATATTTTCAAATATTTTAAAAATGGGTTTCCTTCTTGAAAAATCAGTGTATTAGGGTCATAAAACACTGTTGTTAAAAATAACTGAACAAATAAAGTTTGCTTAGAGATGCACAGTTTTTAAATTATATCTCATATTTAAATTTATAAAGCTCTCAGTCTTTTGTTATAATTTTCCTTTTTCATGTGAGCTTAACTATCACATTTCTCCTTTTTTCCTAGTTTTCTAATACTAATGTTATTTCTTATATTCAGTAAGATATGGGATAAAATAATGCTTTTGGAAGAATGTTTAATAGAAAATTAAAATAGCTCTTCCTGGTTTCCTTTGTTTTTATTATATATGTTCTTTTTGCTCCGGATTTTCTAGATGGTGGAGAATAAAGAGAAACATTGGGGGATTTACTAACTGAATGTTATCTGGACATTATCTGCTGGTTACTTTGACACAGTCACTAGTTCTTGATTAGGGTGGCAGTGTGGTGTAGTGGGAAGAGCACTTGATTAGGAGCCAGGAGACTTGCTTCTCTTAGGCCAGTAACTGCCTGCCTCGGCCTGTTTGCTAAACTGTTAGAAAAGGGGATTTAAGTAGATGGTCCCGAAGATCCCTGCTGCTCTGATAACCCTGAGTCTCCTCAGAACGCAGCAGAACAGTTTGGGAGTTATCCAAGCACTGCCTTTCTGTTGTTAACCTGTTACTTCCTCCAAAGGTGGTTAGAGGTAAGTAGCCAGATGGCTTCATTTGTTTAGATGTTTGGAGTCCATGCTAATATAGTCAGACTGTGGGTCTGATCCCTTAGACCACTTAGCTTTGTGTGTTTTGTGACCAGCAGAAGAGCATTTGGTGACAGGGCAAGAGGGTACATTAAGCCAGTATAACACAGACCTATTTCGTAATCATAGTATCTTCTTACTCCGAGAAGAAAAAGACTTCAAGAAAAAAGTTCCAATGAAAGTCTGATTTGCGTCATTCTGTCCTTTCTGGTTCCAGATAACAAGAGATACCTAAAATAGGCTTTAGGAAGAGCCTAAAAAAACAAAAACTGAAAAAAAGGAAAAACAAAAACTGGTTCTTGGGGTAGAAATATGTTCAATTTGTGTGTGTAATATTAATAGAAAAGCACTTAGGATGAAATATAATAGTTTGATTTTTCCCCCCTGGTATCATGGTTTGCAGGAAAGAGATTAATAGCTCTGAGTTAAAACTGCTGTTACTAGTTGGGCTGCTTGAGCAGGTTGAGCCTCAGTTGCCTGATATATAAAGTGGAGATATTAATATTGACCTCCTAGAATTATGAGAATCTAGAGACGTAACGTATATAAAGTACCTAAAACAGTGCTGGGTACCTGGTAGTCATTCCATAAATGAGTTCCCATTACCACCACCACTTGCTCATGTGATATGATGTCTGTAGTGTATGTCCCACTTTTGGGGTCTTTTCTCATTTGTTCATTTGTTTAACAAGTATTTCCTGAGTGCCTACCATCTATCTATAGGATACTATTCTGTGAAAGGTATAGTGCTAGGGCCTGGAGATAGTGGTGAGCTCATCCCCTTGTGGTGCTTACAGTCTAATGGGAGAGCCCATCAGAGAGATGAATAATTATTACAGACTGTGAAGTACCATGCAGGAAATGATCAGGGTGCTGTTGGACAGTCACAGTGAGGGGCTTTTGATAAAGCAGTTAAGTGAGACATCCCTGGGGAAGTAATTTTTAAGTTAATGTCTAAAGGTTGGAAAGTAGCAAACCATGCAAGGAATATTGCATGGAAGGGTGGAAACAGGCTTGGCTTGTTCCACAGACAGCAAGGGGGCCAGTGTGAGTGAAATGTAGTGAGCAGAAAGGTCAGGCCCAACATGACATTGGATAGGTACACAGGAGCCAGTTATATTGGAATTTGTTCACTATGGTGAGGCATTTGTATTTTATTCTTAGTGCAATCAGGAGCTGTTGACATTATAGCTTTACATATGTTTATTTCTCAGACTGCATATCTATTTTGCCATCATATTGTAAGTCTGGAGCCCACGCTAATGGAGTAGGCGCTGTCTAGAATATCATGCCCATCATGGCAGTGGAAGAGAAAACTGTGAAGTGCACATTGGCTCTTAAAGCTTCTGCCCAAAAGTGATAACATCACTTTTGCTCCATTTCATTATCCAGAGAAGTCACATGTCCCACCTAACTTCAAAATCTATCATGTACCAGAAGGAGAGGGTGGAGCTGGAATATTTGTAAACAGAAGGGATGACCACCACAGAAGGACTGTAAGGAGGGGAATTAAATTATTTAAACTATCACTGTGGCTGCTAATATACATTCAAATTACTCATGGCAGAGGCTGGATGTCCAGGTGCAAGAAGATGGTGTCCTGGACTAGGGTAGTGGAGGTAGATATGGGGAAATAGGCAGGGTAGAGCTGACAGAACTTGGTTACAGGATGTAGAGGCAAGAATGACTTAAAGTGACTGGCCAGTTGATTGGTAGGTTATGACTGGAGTGACAGTGGGACAAGCAGGCTTTAGGGGGAGAAGTTGAAATAAGTTCCACTTTTGAACTTGTTAACTTGGAGATGCCTATGAGGTTTCCAGGTGGAGATAGTAAGGAGATGGTTGGATTTACCAAACTGGAGCTCAGAGGTGAGGTCAGCTTGGAGACGCACATTTGGAAGTCATGAACATATGGGTTGGGTTGCATTTAAAGGTCCAGGAATGGATGATATTACCTGGGGTAAGAGAAAGGAGAGTTGGGGTAAGCCTTGAGGAACTTCAGCTTTTTAGAGGCCTGGTAGAGAGGAAGAAGGGCCAGAGAAGTGGAGGGAAACTCCATGAAGGGATTATAGCCCCAAAGTCAAGTAGGATGATGTCTGAGAAGTGTATTAAATTAGGCATCGTGAAAGTCATTGGGGACCACTAGAAAATCAGTTTCAGTGGAGTAGTAGGGATAAAAAGCTAGATTGGAATTGGTTTCATAAAGTTCTATGAATAATAAGAATGGGAGAGTTCCATTAGGTAGCGATATGCTAAATTTCCAAGTGATTAATACAGAGCAAGCACATTTGCTAATACTTTTAGTTCTAGGCTAGGTCATCTTGCACGTGCTGTTCCCTGTCCCTTTCTCACCACTATCTCCCCACTACCTCATTCCACTTGGCAAATGCCTCTTTATCTTTAGACCTACTCAGGTGCCTTTGCTTTCAGGAAGCTGTCCCTGTTTGCCACAAAATAGAGCTAATCGTTCCTCATAGTAAGTTGTTTCTGTCTGCCACCAAACCGAGAGCTCATTAAGGGCAAGGACTGCCTCTCAGGCATCCATTTTGATACCCCAGTACAGTCTTGGCTTATGTTGTTAAATGAATGAAGGAGATAAGCTGAATAACAATTTTACATTAACAGAGAGTGCATTTCTGAGGATGGGAGCCCAGTCATAGAATTGCATTCTCTATGACAAAGACCTCTTTGTAGCTCTGATGGTGAAAGAGAACATTAAAAATTCTCCCCTAGCCTGACTTACCCTGATCTTGCTTTGAAAACAGTTGCATCTTCCCTTAACACTCTTTCACCTTCAGATTGAAGCAGTTGGAAATAGTAAGAAAAATCAGTTTATCAGTGGTCTTAGTACATTTAAAAAAAAAAAGAAAAAGTAGCCTAGCGGGTTCTTTGAGCATTAAAATCATTAGTGTTGCTGTCGTTGTTCAGATAAATTCATACTCTCAGATTCTATAATCCTTGTTGACTTTATAGAGGGATGATAATGGAAAGCATGATTAGGATGTCAAGTCCACATGGAGGTAGAGGTATGAGGAAGAGTCACTGAGGTATGGTCAGAAGAATCTCAGATCAAGACTTAGATCAGAAAAAAAAAAAAAGACTTAGATCAGGTCCTGTCTCTGCCACCTGGAAGCTCAGTTAGGGTAAGGCATTTAAGCCTTACCAGCCTTCAGTTTCTTCTTCTGCAAAAGGGGGACACTTAATTTTTTTTTTTTTTTTTTTTTTTTTTGTGTGATACAGAGTCTCGCTCTATTGCCCGGGCTAGATTGCCGTGGCGTCAGCCTAGCTCAAAGCAACCTCAAACTCCTGGCTCAAGCGATCCTCCTGCCTCAGCCTCCCAAGTAGCTGGGACTATAGCATGTGCTACCGTGCCTGGCTAATTTTATATATATGTATATAATATTTTTTTTC
>CAUYRT010022243.1:0-45909 GCA_963574885.1 Lepilemur ruficaudatus
TTAGTTGGCCAATTAATTTATTTCTATTTATAGTAGAGACAGGGTCTCGCCCTTGCTCAGGGTGGTTTCGAACTCCTGACCTTGAGCGATCCGCCCGCCTCGGCCTCCCAGAGAGCTAGGATTACAGGCGTGAGCCACAGCACCCGGCCCAATTTACATTTCTTTGATGTTGAATATTTTTCACATGTTTTGATCTTTTGAGAAAATATATTTTGAATGTTTTTCACCCACTACTTAAATAATTGTGAGAAATAAATTATAATTTTAAATTATAAGAAATTGGTATTAAAAACATTCAGCATGGGTTATACATATAAGTATATTTGGGGTAGCCATAATAAGGCCTTTTTGGCGTAGTGGAAAATCAAAAGATGAATGACTTAAAGAGAGTTTTGTTGCAGGGAACTCTTTCAGTAAAGATGATGTTCATACCTTGCCACATACATAGCAGTGATAAACCATTGAAAAAAATAAAAATTTTAGAAGATGTAGCAAGCTCAAAAATAGGATAAATGTCTCCATGGACCAAAACTGCAACAGAAATGCAAGGGGATGAGAGGTAGAGACCATGGGGCATAGTGTCTGAAAGATGGCTCAAGTGGCTACGAGTTGGCTTCTGCAGGGTTTGAAGGACTAAAAATGCCCCATTTGGGGCCAAGTAGTGTCTTCAAAAGGACATAAAAGAAAGTTGCTGCTGACTGCTGCTGAGAACTGTGGCCTGTATGAAACTGCAAACCTATAGGGATGCAAAGAAAAAGATGGCCTTAGCAGCTGAGCTACAGTATCCACTGACTCATTTTCTGGTTTGGACTTTCCCCAGTATTCCTGAGGGATCAAATCTCTTAACTGCCCAACAGGCCAAATTCTGGACTGGAGTTCTAGGGCTTCCATGGAGGCAACCATTAAACTACAAGATCGGGAGTGGTACACTCGTAGAGATAGTGAAATGAGTTCAGTGTAATTCCCACTTAAGATGAGCCTATAAATGCAATGTCAAGATCCATAAAATAAAGTTATACTTTAATACTAAGAAAGACAGAATAGAAAACAAGTAGGAGATGAATTCACTCAGATGAAAGGAAAAAATAAAGCAATTTGAAAAAAAAAGCCCCTTTATGTTTAAGATCCTCGAAAGGACAAAGGAATGGCTTTATAAAACAAAAAATTATAAAACAAAAGCTAGCACACATGAAACAAGATAAGAACAAGTAAATATGAGAAAGAATCACTTAAAAATATTAGATAAAATAATAAAGACACTGAAATTTAAAAACTTAATTTTAGAATGTATATTTGGACAATAGTTTACTCAGAATTGCAGAGGTATAAGAATGTAAAAAATAGTTAAGAAACAGAGTTTAAAAATGTCAAAATAAATCTAATGAGAGTTCTAAAATAATAAAATAGAGGGAAATAATGTTCATGTAATAATTACTTGGAATATTCCAGAATTAAGGAGATTTAGTCCTAAAATTGAAAGTATACTTTGAGTCTTGAGCAGAATAAATAAAAATAAATTTGCATCTATATACTTTGTAGTAGGATTGGAGACCATTGATTTTTTAAAAAGCTAGTAGAGAGAAAATACATAATAGTTACATAAGTATGAAAATTAGGTTGATGATAGACTTCTCATTGATGACAACAGATCCCAGAAGGCAATGGAGTCATACACCAAAGTGCTAAGCAAAAATATTTCTTAACTTACAATTCTATACCCAGCTAAAATTCAATACTTACACAGTACCAACAGTTTACCACTGTCATGCTCTCCTTCAAAAAGAAAATCTTTTAACACATTGACTGCCACACTAGAAAAAAAAGTTTTTCCTTGGAGCCACTATGCTTTATTATGAAAATAAAATAAAAACTTCTAAAACAAAACAATCCTTTCTAATTTAGTGAAAAATTTGTTATTTCTTATTGTGTTTGTGTGTTATATCAGTTTACATACTGCGCACGTGAGTTGTATGTGACTCTCGATATACTTATTGAATTTGTTTCTGAAAATTGAGTTTTTTGTCATTCCTCAGGTATTAGTTGTGTCTAGAGTGGACCTTGGTTGGTTCTGGATGACTACCTCTGAATCATACCCCCTAAGTATGTGCAACGGTGTCACATAGCCGCATACTATCGTATGGATTTCATTCAAAGAGCTGCCACGCACACATTCAAGGGGAAGTGCGCAGTTGGAAGTTATGGTAGTCTGAGAATACAGTCCAGCACATCGTGCTTGAGCTAGTTGGCAGGAACAGGGCGACAGGAGGTGGGGGACACATGCCCGACGGACAGAGAAAACAATGAACAGAGGTTTCACAGCACACAGGCATGCTGTGGACCTTCCCACCTAGCCACCAGTTCTACTTTAGTAAAGCTTCTATGACCAGAGCTTTGATCATCACATAATTTTATTTTGCATTTTTCATTTTCAAGAGAAAATGTCTAGAGAAAATGAGTGTAAAGAATTGTTGGAGGAAATAGTGAACGAAGTTTTAGACATGAATGATAAAAGATGTTGATCTATTTAGTGATGTCTCAGAGGAGTCATCCTAGTGGAGACAGTGGGGACAGTTCCGATTGTTTGGACATGTGAGTTACAAATGCTTCACGAGGTCCTGGGCTCAAAACTAGTGTGAGTTGAATACAACTTACACGGCAGTCAATGTGTTCAAGATGTGCTTCACTAAGAAAATGTAAATGTAGAGGGTGGCAGTGATATGTGAGATACAGAATTATCTTGGTAATTAACTTTGGATGTTATAATAATAATAGAAAAGCAATATCTTTCATATTATAATTTATTTTTGTGGAACTAAAACCCCAGACAGTAATGACGAGGAAGATGTGGGGATGTTCAGTGTCAATTAAAGCATATATAGGACAAATATTGAGATATTGAGTAACCTAGGGAAGTTTATAAAGTATGGTATAAAAATTTAAGAATAAACCATTAATAAAAATATAATCTATAGCTTCCAAACATGTAGAGAAAAAATTTATAATAGAAAACTATCAGTACAATAAAAGACAGGAAAAAAACACATCATACAAAATAAGATGGTAGAAATAAACTCCAATATATCAATAGTAAAACTTAAATGACCGGGGATATAATTTTGAATTTGTAAAAATCTAGTTTTATTTTGATTACAAGAAAAGCATATCTGCAGATCGTGCTGTTAGTTTGCATTAATGATGTCAAATTTTAAGTCAGGTTCTGCTGTGAGCAACAAATGGCTTCATCATCTTTACCTCACTGTTACAAACACGAGTCAGAGAAAGAAAACATTGGCTTGTAATTTCACAGATTTTGTCATTTGTTAAACCAGAGTTCACAGAGGCTTCAAAGATCCCATCAGTTAATTCCCCCCAGCACTTGATATTTTCATTTCAAGTGCAAGCTGACTGAAATTCTGAGCTGCCTTTAAAGCAATTCCAGACCTCAAGCTTCTGAGGGGTTTTAAAGATATAATAAGTATGTAACTCTTAGATTCATAGACTAAATTTCCTTTTGGATTATTTTTCAAAGACTGAAAATGCCTATGTCAGGAAATATCTTCACTTTCCATCTCCCAGCTCGCCTATTTGTCAACTGTTCTATTCTGACCTCTAAGATGGGGTTCACATTTTAATTACAGTTATGTACGGCAGTCTCCATCTGCCATAGCCAGCCAGCCTGCAGGCTTGGAGAGAGCCTAATTCAGGCCTTCTTTCTGACAAACTCTCATGCTACTTTCCCTTTTACAATTAGTCTCTCTAATAATATGTTGCAATGACTTACTGGTTCTGTAAATTATCAAATATTATAAATCTTCAGTTTAGGTACGTGTATCACTTTAAGCGTTAACAATCAATTATTTAATTAAATTTCTTTATTCTTCACATATGCCATTTTTGCTTATAGCCAGAAGGACTTGATAAAATATATGAAAGTTTTAAAGATTTGCTGTTTATTCATTTATTCCCATTTAAATGCAGATGAAATACTGGTTGTCCTGGATAAATCATCCTTAATTGAATACTTATAACCTTCCCTTCAATCACTGTGGGTCTCTCTTCTCACAACTATACTCTCCCTAAGTCTATTTCTTTTTTCTGATGGGTTCGTGCCATGTTACCCAGGCTGGACGTGAAATCCTGGGCTCAAAGCGATCCTCCCACCTCTGCCTCTTGAATAGCTGGAACTTATTTCTAAGCTTTCTAGTTCATTGTGACTACTAACCACAGATTAAACGTAGAGTTATTCTGGTTGGTAATGTGCAGAAGGAACAATCTGATTGGCTATCTTTTTGTAGGCTTATAATAATGGTCAAAAGCCCAAACTCATTTTTATCTTTTTTTCTGTTAAGGTATAAGGATCTAAATTTTTGAAATTTACGGACATTGACATCAAACATATATAGGCTTCTTTTTACCTCATTTAACTATAGAGACAACAATTGCCTCTGCAGATCTGTCTAGAGAACTTTTCATGTTCATACAGGTCTTATTTGTTGCTGCGGATAAATTCTTGCTCTGACCCTAGCTGAAATCAGTATAGTCTGAACTACTGAATAGAAGCTATTCCATAACACAGTGAATCTCAGAATTTATTTTTTCAACTGATACTTCCAACTCTGGATTCTGTGACATTTGCCCAAAGGGAAACACCGGTCCCTTGGATTACACTGTGCATCCATTGTCTGAACTGTCACAGCAATAGCGCGTAAAGCTGTTTGCATAGCGTGCTAACTCTATCAGGGTCAGTTCCAGTCTGTGGCCGCTAAAAATGAAAACCATGCCCCAACTGGGACAAGAACAGGGTCAACAGCTGGCAAAGGATATGGCAATCATTTATATAAATATGCTTTCTCAAGCCCACAAAAACAAAAAACCCCAACCCAACAGCTGGGAAGGGTTGGAAGTAGCCCCAAGGCTGGTTAGTCCCCTTCCAGATGGGGAGGTTAGACTGGGGCTAGCCAGACTGCTCCACATAGACTTCCGATTCGCATTAGAAATGAAAAGAGGAGAGGAAAGGAAAAAGGAAGAAAGGCTACAAGCATGACTGCTCTGTTTTTCACCTAACTTAATCAAATAAGTGAAGACTTTCCGAGACGGAAGGCTTGCATTTATCGGTATTCATGCTCTGTTTTTTCTGTTTATCGTAGTGTCTAATACACTTCTTAACTGCTTAAACAGAAAGCATATATGCTCTAAAGTATAGTTTATATAGAATGTCATGGTTATTTGTAGACAGATTGAAGAACCAATCTCAGATTTATGTCCTGTTTACTTACATCTTCCAAACACTTATGTAGAACATTCAGTGCTAGAGAAGATAATAATTGTGGTGTTGGCTCACTCCCAGAATTTTATCCAAGGGATAGGGTTCATTTTTGTAATTTGATTTACTTTATAATACATCGTTATTGCACATCTAATATATCCAACAGAATACCGAATACCATTTTCCCGGGTTCATCTTAAGGTTGCATACCATGAAGCAAAGTATTATTTTTGTAACCTGTTGATGCTTTAAGAGGCAAAGGTGGAGAGTATATGACTTTCAAACTCTTCGAGGAGTAACATAGTAAAATAAAAGACACCACAGTGATGATAAGAAATTTGCTCTCATTATCTAGAAATGGGCAGCCTCTTCCTCCTAATGAAGAGTTCTGCTGAAGCCAAATTGAATGGCATGGAGCACTTTCCTTCTCTCCAGCCTTATATTCGCTTAAAGGAAAGCTTACATAATGAGTACATTTATAGGTGTAGGATGAGCTCATGATATGGAATCCATAAGGAGACATAAATTAGGCTCTTTTGCCAAAATTGGAACATTGTCTTAGAGAATGTGCTTGTTTGACATCGAATCTAGGTGATGCATTGTTCTTCTTGTAATGATCTGCCTGAAACAAACATTTAGCTTTACTCAAAGAATGACAAAACTAGAAGGAACTGTAATGATCATCTCAGATAGTTGCTTTCATCTTCTTGCCAGAGTTGTGGAGATCAGAAAGGTAGAATGTGCAACTGGAGGATGCTGTGGACCCCTAAATCAGGTATGCATCTTCCAGCTGCATACTTACAGAGGACCCTACAGTGAGAAAGAATAGCACCACGCCACACTGGGTAAAGACCTGCATGAGATCTGAATTATCAGAGCTATCTGCTGATCCCTAATATACTCTGATTTGCTCTGTAGTTGTATTTACTACCCACTTTACTTTGTTCTGTGGCTCTATGGTATCAAAACAAGTGTTGCTCAAACATGAACACTTTAATAGAAATTCTAATGATTTCTAGATTTTGCTTTGGTCAGGTATTTCCATGGATTAGTAATAAGATGAGTGTGTTAGGTGTTGGCTCTGGTAGTCTTTCCCTTTTATCTATGTAGTACAGTGTACTAGATTTTAAGCTTTTGAGGGGCAAGAAAACTAGACCTTATTTATGTTTACAGTCGCTGAGTCTGGCACATGTGAGTACCCAGTGGATGTTTGCTGATGTGCCAGTAAAATAAAGTGCAGGAAATGTTGATATTTTTGAGTCATTCATTCATCTAAATATTTTCTTCTCTAATAGCTACAACCATTTATGCTAAAAAATTTGGGGGAAGAGGACACTTTTTGTTACCTTAATTTACAGAATAGATTATGTTTTGCAGAAGAGTGAGTGTAGGCAAAGATGGTTCTGACAAGTTGTCATTGCTGTTCCTGCCATCTTCTATGTTCCCTGACTCTTTTTTAGTTTCTGTGCATTTACTTTAGTTAATCTATTTGATTTGAATACACTGTTCAATTTGTCTCAAACACTTTCCTAGCATTTATTTACCAACTTTAAGTGTAAAAATAAGGCAGAGGCTTAGAGGTATGCTTAGAACTTAAGAACTAGTGGTTTAATTTCCTGACGCTGAGAGTCTAAATGTTTCCTTAGATTGATGCAGATTGGTTTAATGTAATTGGAAGTTTGAGAGGTGCATGTTTCTAAAGCTTTTAAGAAAATGATCCTTAGAAATCACTGATTGTTCTCTGATGACTAATGCCTTTAATATATGTTTACAAGCTCCAAAACTTTTAATATATCTTACCATACTCTGATTACTAGAAATGTATAACTGAAACAAACATTTTCTCTATCTTGGAAAAAAGTATTCAGTAGAGTCTGTCCTTCTTAAACTTAGATAAAGCAGTTCTTGTATCTTATTTTTACATTTCGTAACCTTTCCCAATCCATAATACATTCGTGGTCTTGCTGGGTATACCAGGAAGATATTTCTTCCTTCCATATCCTCTCCTTTTTAGCTGTCTGTATACCATACACAACCACAAAATGCATGTTTTTATCTGTTCTCTTGTATAGAATGTATATGGCCACCAGCCTTACTCTTTCCTCTCCATGCTGCCACAGCTACAACTACTTCCCTGTCAAACATTAGAAAACAGAGGTAGGAGCCCAGTGTGTGGTGTTACATTAATGACAACTTGTCATCATAGCGACTGCAACTTCCCTTCCTAATTTAAAGGCAAATAGTACCTATCACAACCAAATTGAGAATGTGATTGACATCATTGTTTAGGTGTGTATAATTCATTGTGATTATCTAAAATCACTAATTTTTTTCCTTCTAATTTGTGGCCTGACTGCACCTTGTGAAAGGTTTAGGACTGGGATAATAACTGTGATGAATAAGTTATTCAGTAAATACTTTCAGGGAAGACAAGTGTTAATTTTAAACAGTGAACTCAAAGGATAATGAATTACTAATACTATAGTTCCCTTCTCAAACAGCAGTGACAGCTTAATTTTGATAGGATCCCTGTGATCTTTGTAAGTGTATTCATGCCGGTAATGTCGTCCTCAGCATTAGATGCTATCTCTATTCTTTTCCAAAAAGCCCCGTAAAGTTAGTTTGCTTAAAACTACCTGAAAATATCTTTCTAGACATCCACCTTACTTCAGGGCCCTAGGGTCATAACCTCTTAACCTTACAGGTTATAGGTCTCTTGGGTTTTGATCTTTCTTGGTTCTTTCGTTTTTGCCTACTTCCTCCACAACATTCAAGCCTTGTTATATAAGGAAATTGAAAACACCAATTTTGGATGAGATAAGTTACCCTCTCTTCCAGAATAATGCAAAAAGATAATTTTAAATAGAAACATGCTTGGGAAAAATTGAACAAATCTAACTGCAGCATCCTGTTTAAGCCAGTTTAAAGTTACACTCCTCCATTTCTTATCCTCTTTTTAAAACAAATAAACAAAAAACAACAACAAAAAAAACCCCCAAAAAACCAACTTAGAACTTACTGTTGACTTAGTGATAAAATTTTTATTTAAGTCCCAAGGCAACTTGCTTAAGATATCTGAGGGCGTCAAAGTGGTCTAAGTGAATGAGAATTAGGTCAATAAAATTAGTTGGTTAGCCTGTTATTCTCACCTTATTGATGAGTATGCTGTTTGATAATAGTAACAACTAACATCAATATGGCCCTTACTGTTGACAAAGCATCATCACATTTTTATTTTATAGCCATAGCAACTTAATGAAAGAGAAATTGTCATCTTCATTTCATAATGGGGGACTTGAGCTTCAGAAAATGTCCTCAACTTGCCTAAGTCCATATACTATTAAACAAAAGGCAGAGCTGGTATGGAATACTAACCTCCTGGATCCTGATGCTTTGCAGCCTCCTAGACATGCCTATTGGAGTGGCTTTAGGCTAACTGGACCGTATTGCTTTCGATTATCAATGAGGGTGGTAGTAAGATATCCTCAGTTGTTTGGCTGGCTGGCTCACTTATTATGTTAATATCTTTTTACTGTTATCTGTCTTCTGTTTCAGCCAATATGTGTTTCTTTGTCACACCCGTAGGGCCAGGTACAATTTATCTGTTTGAGCCTACTATACTGAAATTCCAAATAGAATTGGAAAATGCACTTTTTTTGATGGGATACCTTTCCCCTTTCCTGCCTCAGCCCAAGAGTGTCCGTTAGAAATTTTAAAATCCTCATATAGGATTTTAAAGGCAAGTCAGCAGCTCTGAGTCGTTTTTTAGCAAGATGGGTGTTTGTCTTTAATTCTTACTCAGAAAGTGCTATTTACCTATTCACCAGACAGAACAAAAGAGGACAAATAGTAAGAAAAATTATGTTCTTGTTCAATTGTCTTTTAGTTTGATAAAAATTATGAGATCTTGCTTTTTGAAAACATTAAGAGCTAAGTGTTTTAATAAATGAATTTTAACCCAAACCTAAAATCAAACAGTGACAGCAATATTTCTTTTCAAATGCAGACTTCCTGACATCTCCAGGTATCTACTAGCAGCAAAGTCAGAGTGAGGAGGGCTACCAGTGCTAATCATACTCCCATTCCGTATTAATCACCCACTTGTCTGACTCACAAGGGCACTGAAGTGTGTGTATTTGTGTGTGTTTGTTCCGAATTTGTTTTGATTTTATGTGGCTTGCCAGATGAGTAAGGGGGCAAAGAATGTAATGTGGAAACCATCCATTGCCACTGGAGAAAGGATCCAAGAGGAATTCCTCAAGCTGGGAACATGAGCTGTGAGCAACATGTTTAAATAGCTAAATATCCAAAGTTTGAGTCACGTCCATTTATTTTGGGGGGTATACTCTCTTCCTTGAGGCTCAAAGGAGTCCTTTTGACTTAGACTGTAACAAATGTGGTGCTAGAGGAGGTGAGAGACTTGAAGCCCTAGAGAGTTTGCTCAGGTTATGGCTAATGGTGAGAAAGAGTAGTGTGGCTCGCTTCATGAAGTACATTCCTTCTTCCATCTGAAAAATCTATGGACTTCTAAAGAAAGGCTTTGTGTACTTGCCAATGAAGGGCAAAGGAACCTAACAATTTTTAGTACCTTTTAGTACCAGACATTATTCCAGGTACTTTCACAAGTATCACATTTCGTTCTGTCAACACTCCTAGTAGGTAGCGATTTTTATCCCCATTTTGTAGATGATGAAACTGATGATATCTGAAATGTTTTGCACAATCTAACACAGTTAATAGGGTTAGAGTTAGGATTTTGACCCCAGATCTGGTTCCAAAGTCCATGCTTTTCTCAACTGCCTTGAAGCATTACTCAAAGCATTTATTAAAGCTCTGAATGAAGAGTTTACTTTCCTTCTCCTCCCCACCTTCATTTTCTTTTTTAAAAAAATTATTTATTTAATTTTATAATTGTCGAGTTTACTTTCCTTCTGATTTTCCTTGTTTTTCTTCTGGGCTAATTACTCCATTGGTTGGAATATGATTCCATTGAGCCCAAAATCTTGTTTGATCTCTGGATAGGCCAAGTTAATTTTTTAAAAAGAAAAACTGAGAATTACATGGCATCACCATTTGCCTCCCATTGTCATAAGAATATGAGAGATGAGCTGAGAGTGTGTCTGACTCAACATGAACCCAGAAAAACAACTCAAAACACAGGTCTTGTTGCTCTCAGATAATCTGAGTTTTCCAAAGAAAAAAAGTAATGAATCAGTGGTAGAAATAAATAGCCTGAATAGCTCATATATTAAGTCAATAGCTTTTCAACAATAAAGAATCCCTTTATGTATCTGTCTTATTTCAATTTAGGTAATCAAGGTGCAGAATTTTCTCTAAGCAGGTTTATATTTACAGTATCAGCATTGTGACTAAAGTGATCTTCCTCTGTTGTGCATTAGGATTAATATTAAATTTTATATGATCGCTAGAGAAGTTTTCTTACTCTGTATTCAAAAAAATCTTTTTTTAAAATTTTATATTTTCAGTAGCTCCTACATCTGAATGGGAAGAATTTTTTTTCCTCACAATTTCAAGACTTCTTTTTCTTTTCTTCTTCTTCTTCTTTTTTTTAATGTAAGCACCTTACTGCATCTATCTTTGGTCTGTGCTGGTTGTAGTTAGTGGGCACATGCTTTGGTCTATTCTACCTTCTTTTCATTTAATATTTTAAAAAATATACATTTTTATCTATTACCGTACTTCTCATTTTAAATAAGTTTTTAAGCCACTAATTATCTTTTTATACCCTGGCTTAAGGGCATAGTAACATTCTCTGTGTGGGCAGACTGAGTTTGTTATAGAGAAAGAATATGCAGTTTTTAAAAATTCATTTTGGAGCCTAAAGAAGAATAATGAATAGAACTAAGTCTAAGTCTAGTTTGGAAGAACTTTCTGCCTAGAGTAGTTGACAGGAGTCTTCCAAAGTGCATCTGCCCTTATCTCTCCCTGAGCAGTTCTTCATTACTATTTTTATTTTATTTTATTTTTACCTTCCTGACTTCTGGGGGATAAGAGGGGCACAAAAAAGACAGTTTATGAAGATCTTAACAGTTTCCACATTTCCATTGCTGTAAAATCAGGAAAAGAATAACAGATGTACCACAGAGTAGTTCGAGAGGAAAGTAGTGATCAAAAAATACTTGAAAAAAATATTTCAAAAATTTGTGGAAACTGACATATTTTGCCTTCTATTCATCTTTGTAACCTTTTTTTTTTTAAATTTCAGGTTGAGTGTGATTCTTTCTTCCCAGCTGGAACTTTCAGCCTTGTCCTTAGGACCAAAGGCTCAATCAGTATCACTCAGCAGAGAATGTTTTCAGTTGTGCTAGTACCCTCACCTTGGCACTCAGTAGGAATAGTCAGCACTGCCCTGTGGCCCAGAGCTAATTAATCGTGTAGCCATCAGAGCTCTGAAGTGACAGAGGGAAAGGGCAGAGAATAGGAACCAAGAGATCATTCAAAATGGGGTTCAAGCTGTGCAGCAGTGCCCGGCCCCCTTCTTACACAGCTGGGATTTTGGCAGCGTGTCCCCGGGTTGTTCAGCATGGTGACCCTAGCTGCCTGTGATTTACTAACTGTTTTACAAACATTTCCTCACTCTGGGAGGTTTGATATACTCTTCATCCTCCTCAGCTCACCAGCGTCACTCAGTCTCTGAGCCAAACCTGCCTTTGTTTACAACTTTTCCGGAAATTTTCACAGAGGGGGGAAAACCCTCCCTCCTCTTCCAATGTTTTATTTTTAAGTCAACACTTTTCTCAAGTTTATTTGTGCTAAACCAAATTCTCCTACAAGGTATTGCTCTATATTCAAATGGGAATTGCTGCATTTCTATAAATAGAATGAAGGTCATGTGAACGAGTTCAGAAAAATCTAGATATCACATTTTACGGGACCTTTACATTTAGTTCACTATTTTTTGAAAATAATATTCTATGTTTGGATTTGTCTTTTTTTCCCACATTCGTATTAGACTGAGCATTACGTGAAAAATTGAATTTGGGAAACATTGAGTGGAATCTTTTTAAACTGAAATACCCATGTTAAAAATAACAAAATTTGTTGTTGCTTCATCATTGTAACTTTCTTAAAAACAGAATTTATAGCCCTTTCATTAAATATTTCTAGAATATAATTTCCGTTAAAAACACAGCACCAGGGTATTTTTCTTTAAGTCTCATTTCCATTAATTTCTCAGTCTTTACCTTGGCTGAGAATGAAAAAATGCTTTGGAACTTATTAAACATTTAGAAAAATTTGATGAAAAATTAAAGAGTACTAGGATAAAAATTGAGGAAGGTGATTCTACCTGAAATCAAGGGATAACTTTTGGTCCACAATGAGAAGAAATTAAGTAGCAAGTACTAATAAGTATGCAATGGATTACCCCATTCTGCTTATCTTCTAAGCCTACTGTTAAAATAGAAGCAGAGTTGCAAGATTCTTTCTCTTATAAAAAAGTGACTTTCTTTGGAACATATTTGTCTAGGAAATGCAAGAAGTATTATTTTTCTCTTTTCTACCTGTCAATAAAAGGTTAAAACTGAAAGAAAGGAAAAAAAAAAAAAAACAGGTATTATTTCTTTCCTCCTTTTCTGTCTTCTAGAGCCAGAACAGACAGAGTATATCCTAAGTTGGATACAGCCAGAGACCAGTTTCCTGATAAAATATGTTTTAGGAAAAATTGTTATATTTCAACATATCCAGCTGGACTTCCTGGTGGGCCTCCCACATTGTCAACATCAGTAGCATTTGTTTGTTGACCAACAGAAGACCACCAGAATGAGGTATTTTCATTTCTGCATACTTCTAATTCTACAGGAAAGATAGCTGTTGAGAGAGCTACTGTGAAGGAAATGACAAACAAACATCATAGGTGATCTTGTGTGACATTCAGGAACTATTGCAGACTTCCAGGACTCAAGACAGTCTCCTCAGCCATAATGTCATTGACCTTGACATACTCAGAACAAATTGGTCTTTGTGATTGTTACCACATGCTGTAGTGCCTCCTAACCCTGCCATTGGTCTAGAGTGAAGCACGGCAGGAGAAAGGGCTACTCATCAGAGAATGTGCTTCTTTTATGTTCTTAAGACCCTTGACCAGCATGCTTTTCCCATTCTGTTTAGTCTTAAAAAGGCTAATTTAAAGTTTCCTAAGCTTTGTAGGAGCTGTGGAATATACCTAGGTACTAAATGCATGGATAGTCTTTGTATTCTTAGGGTGTGAACTGTTTCAGGGGTAGAAGATAAGGCAAACACAATCAAAAAGGCAGCCTTTCTGCTTAATTAGGAAGATAATTCATTTCCCCAGAGCTCTTTTAGCTATCTGTACCCATCAGACCAGTAGAATTTGAACTTTTTTCCCACCTGAAGAGTCAACCGAATTGAGCAATTAACATATTCCTGAATTCTAGTTTTCTTTTACTTCTGTAGATTTTTTCATTTATCTGGAGAACATAAGTTTTAGTCAGTAAAAGTTTTTGTAGGTTTAGCACTCTAGCTATAGGCACTTACTGTTAATAAACATTTGTTGGATAAATGAATGAATGAATCCTACACAAATTTAGGTGCATAAGTCATGATCTTGGCAAAAACTTGAATAAACACAATGGAATCACTGCCTTTGAAATAGGATCTTAAACTGATTTTTAGTCTCACATTGATACGTTAACACTGGTGATGTGCACCATGACACATAAACTGGAGTACGACTAGACACGTGAACAGGTGATACGCACAGGGCAACCTGAGGCATTCTTTGTTCATGTCTACAGTGTTCCCCATATTCTCAATCAGAGCTGTCTGGATGATTCTTTAGTTCTGGGAATAACTTTCTTTGGGTTTTGTAATATGTAAGAACATATTTAACTTGGTTTGTGTCTATATATATAAATTACAGTAGTTCCTTTGTGGCATTATGAGTAACTATAACATTAACTAAAACTATATTTTTATATTAATAAATTGATAATTGTGGGGGGGTTCCCTTATTAATGTACCAGTTTTTACTTTGATCCTATCAAGTTGGATTTTTTTTAAAAGATGTCTATATTGATCCAAAATAATTTTGCTTTAGAGGCATTAGGGCAACACGTGACATATAAGCTACAAAAGGAGTATATTTTTTGAGTACCCATTTATTTGAAGACACAGTATTATTTGTTCTTAGCACGTTTTTGAAGTTTTCTACACATAAACTCTTGCGGTGTGTCAAGGATAGCAAAGATATTCCTTAAACTTTTGTTGACTACATGGCATTAAAGAACAGAAGTTCCAGATTTTCTTCCCTGTTCCTCATACTGCTGTATCAAATGTTCTTCAGCCTATACCTTTCTCTCACCGGTGTACATCGTTTCCCTGTCAGTATTTGTTGTACTTATGGATCTACTTTATCCTTTTTACTGTCTGCGTGTTAATGATAATGCCTGACATTTCTAGAGACAGGCATGTATTAATTCATTTACTCTTCATCATAACATTAAGATATTGGTACTGTTATTATTCTTCTTTAACAGATGGAAAAACTAAGTTACAGAAAGGTCACAAATGTGTTCAAGTTTACAAAGACAGTAGATGCCACGACAAGACTCAAACCAAGGTGCTCTGGCTCCTGAGCCTGTGCTCCTAATCTCCCAGCCCCTTCTTGTGGTATTCTGCCGTGTGGAGGTATAATAATCTCTCTAATGGCTTCCCTGTGGATGTTGTTTAAAACTCCTTGCCTTTACAAACAAACTGCAGTGAACATTTTTGTACATATTTCTGTGTGCAGTGGTTAGCATGTTAAACGTATGAATATAACTGCCCCTTCTCACCCACCCCGAGCAGTCCACATTTTGCTCCAGAATCCAGAGGAGGAGAAAATCTGCCCTGTCACCTTGTCATCTTGCTTGGTGAGAAGTGGTGGGGGGAATATATTTTTTGTTTTTGCTGAGATCTTATTAGCAACATGGCCAAAAACATTGGCTTTGCAAAAAATTCTCGGTAAGATCCTTGCACTTAAATGGAATTACAGGAGAAAAATTACTGTTAGTTTTACTTCTATGTAAAAACCTGGAGAAAATTAAAAACTTAGGAGGTGATATTGATCATATACCTTTCACTTATTATGTTGTAATAAATGACTCTCATTTAATCTTCTAGAAAATGGCATATAAAATTTATTAAATTCTACTTACTGTTTCAAATCTACATTTGGAGTGGGAACTTCCTAGAGGCTAGTGGCTTCCTATTCTACTTTCCTGTGCTTGGTATTTGGGTTATTGTATTGCCTACTTACATGTATTTGACTTTTCATTGTATTGCATTTTTCAAAAACTGGACTCTTTTCTTCAGGAACAAGAGAATTGGCTTCTTGGTGTTCTACTAGAACACCAAGAGGCTTGCTGATGCTCTGACTCAGGCTGATTTTAAATCCATAGTTTCATTTTCTAACATTATTAACAATTAATACTGGAGCACCAAATGAAAGAAACGTGATAGTTGTTTTGTTAAAGAACTGAGAGTTTTTCTTCTGTTTTGGACATTTTTTACCCTCAACTTGACTGACTTGAATCTCATTGGCCCAGCTTAATTTGACAATGTTCTAAAAAGACAGAAGGGGAAACACAGCACATGGTCATCTTAAATGCTAATATTGGAGATTGCCTTTTATAAATCTACTAGGTCCGTCCTTCTATGAGCAAAGCAGGTATCCATGTTGTTGATGCTCCCCAGAGAAAGCCTCGGACACATTTTGTTCCCAAACAGAATTACAAGGAAAAGGTCTGCTTAGCTGTCCTTTCCTGTTTAAAATACAGCTGCCCCTGAAGCAGAGCCGTCGTCAGCTCGCAATGCTCTCTGCAAACTTGCCATATAAGTCTATGATATAAGTGGTGTGGAGTGGTTTTGTTGCTAAGGGAAAAGTGCTTAAAAAAAGGCTGTATCTCTTGTATAGCTCAGATCCTTTGGGTATTTAATGTACAGTTTCAACAAAGGACACTCAGAATTATACCTCTGGTTCAAAATTGCTTAAATGTTGAAACATATGGTCTCATGTTCCATTTGTTAGGAAACAACCAGCTGTTCTCAGCCTGCCAAATCCAAGTAAACATCCACTGTGTGGAAGAGTGAATCTGAAGTGGTTCAGTAAAAACATAAAAGCTGTTTTTGCTGAAAAGGAAGAATTAAAAAAAAGGCCACCCCGAAACAACAGCTAGTGAAGAAAAAAAAAATCTCGTTCTGATAATGTATTTTCCCTGGCTTGCTTAGAGTGGACTGTGGAGTAGGAATGACTCTACAGTTGTTTCACTTAAAAAAGTTTTGTAGGCATCCTTGCTGTCTTCTGTTGGTGAGAATCATGTGATTGTCTCGGTTACAGTGATTATTTTAATAAAATGCAATTATCTGAATAATTAATTTATTTGACTACTCTACTGTGTCCTCCATTCACAGAGGCCAAAATGTCAAAGATCAAGTAGATTGGGAGAATAGGAAAATTCTCATTATAAAGGCGAGGGGGGGAGGGAAAGGATGAAATATTTGGAATTTCAGTGCAGTGGTTTCTATTTATCCGAAATGTCAAGGGCAGTGTAAAATGTATTTTTAAAATGTGTTTCTGTATGGTTTGTGCCCATTCTTGGCGTGGCTGTGGCTCTACAGAGGCCATTGTTCTTTGAGGAGTATGAGGGGGTGTCTTTGTCCAAAGTGACAAAAAGAAGACTTGGAAGACTGGGCTTCCTTTGTTCCTGTGCGGTGCTGTAAAATTTGGTTTGAAATTAGGACCTCAGGGAAGGACCTTCAATAGAGAGCTTTCATTTCCTGCCAGCATTTTAATCACTCTGGGGTTTAAAGTGGATGGCCAGCCAGCATAATGGCCCTATGTTTAATAGAACAGCTTGTATCTTGAAGGCCAGTTAAGGGATCTGTCATCCGCCCAATATTCGTCTTTTCTGTTTCCTGTCCATTTATGAAGATCACCCACCCTTTTAGGTGGCTTCCCTGGACCATTTTGTAGGAGAGCTGCTGCCACTACTTCTTAAAGAGGCTGAACAGAAAGCCAGTTCAATGTGGTCCGGCCTTCAACCCATGCAGGAAAGTTCTGGAGAATGCTTTAATTAGACATGAAATTCACCAGATTTTGGGGTTGATTCCATCAGTTACAGAGGGAATGTGTCAGATTTTACAAAAGTATAGAATAGGAGGAAGGTGAAAAATTATATCTCATCACAATAGTTGGAACCCACTGACCTGATCTGTGTTCATCTCATCACTGCCCTGGAAGTTAATGTCATCCTGTCATTTAGAGGAGTAATTTACCTCCTGGGAGGTGAAGTAACCCAATGGATTTGATCCTGTTGTAGAATAAGGAAATCTGTAGTTTTTCTGATACAGAAAAGTGTTAACTTATTAACTCTGAATATAGGCTTCTTTTGGAACCATTTAGAAATTTACCTTTATAATTTATCAAATGATATCTAGAACTCCCAAAGGAGTGAATATTGGAATCAAGGCTTGAAAGATAGAGCCAGCATTAAGATGTATGGGTTCTGGTTTTCTTCCCCAATTCATGCCTAGTGCCTAAGTGGTAAAATATTATCAGTAAAAACCTCAGATTTACTAAGTTCTCATCCAGGACCTGTCACTGAAATTGCTTTGTGATCAGGTGCCAAGTACAGCCTGTGTGGTGGTGGCAATAATAGCGAACTGCTTGGCAGAGGTAATTTGAGGGGTAGCTACTAAATAGAATCACAAAGTATTTCCCTAACTCAGGATGATAACGACATGAATGAGGGAAGAGAGCAAAGGAAATTTTCAGCTGCTAGCACATTCTCTATCCCATCTCATGGCCAGGAGTGCTGCAAAAAACAAAAACAAAACAAACAAACAAAAAAACAGAACACTTTTGACAGGCGTTTTCTTTTTTGCGGGTTGGTATAGGTTATCCTGGGGAAATGAAGGAATGTGTAAACCTCATTCAGTGAAACTGAAATGATTCTATCTCCAATTCTATCAAGACAAACTTAACCCATACCCACAGAGATGATGGTGATAAGCCAGAGCCTCCTCCCTGAGCTAGGGTCCCAGCTCCTGGTGGAGGACAGGAGAAAGGCCCAGGGATGGGGGAGAAAAATCTATTGGGGAGAGTAACGTTTGAAGGCATCGTCATTTATTCAGAAGAAATAGAATGTAAAGTTCTCAAAAAAAAAGTGCTGGGACCAGCCCCTCTTCACTCCCCCCCTCCATAATCAGTAATCATCATCTGGTTAGTTCAGAGCATAATCCAGTTGGCTACCAAGGCACTGTGCTTCTTTACTGACTGTACTTGTGACCCACAGGACTTTTCAAACATGGATTTAAACATCCAGAGACTTTCCTGCCTCTTTGAGAGCCATTCTCCCACTGTATCCCTTTTCACTTCTTTCATCATGTCTCTCGCTGCAGATTTCCTAGCTGCCCAATTTGAGCCCTTTTGAGTTGGCCTCCCTTGGATGAGCTGTTTGAAAGCTGATTTAAAGTGAGTGTTGTTCCATGTAAGAGCTATTGGCTGAAAAGAGCACTGTCCACATAACAGAGGTGACTGAGAAAGGCAGACAAGCTCTCCTGAGGGTGGTTTTACAGATGTGCATTGGTCTAGTAGGAAATATGCATCATTAGATTGAGGATCTTATTTTTGCATACAGGGCATTTCTCCATCAAGAAATGCCT
This sequence comes from Lepilemur ruficaudatus, assembly GCA_963574885.1. Lineage (NCBI taxonomy): Eukaryota > Metazoa > Chordata > Mammalia > Primates > Lepilemuridae > Lepilemur > Lepilemur ruficaudatus. The sequence goes on from CAUYRT010022243.1 coordinate 18,953, forward strand.
CTGACATTTCAGCCAGGGAAGCATCATTGTGCTTGCACCAGTCTGTTCCCACACATGAAATGTTGTGAGTCAAATAACCTCTCAACAGCTCATCAAAGGTCCTGAGTATGTTTACTAGGTAAAAGTTTTCAGGCATAGATTAGGAGAGAAAGCTGCCCAGCAGAGCAGGGCCTTAGCATAAAGTTAATATTGTCCAAGATCTGACTATAATCCGTTTCATTCACTGTTGCAGTTTGCTGTGTGGGTGTTTCCACAATGTGGGAAACTCATTTCATTGAAGAGTCTGAGTATTTTGTAAGGATGTGAAGAGTTGCAAATAATCTTTTCTGTGAGGCTATGAGGAGGAACAAAGCAACTAATGTTAGAAAGAACTGGTACGCTATTGTTTTCTGTCACTTGTAAAACTCAATAGGAATATTCTAGACTTCACAGATTTATATCCTCAACTTCTTGCTCCTTAAAGAGTATACAAAAAGCATACCTGTGAAAATATCTGTTCCACTGGAAGGATATCTGCTTTGGAAGCTCAAATAGTTTTAAAATAAGATGATATATGTAATAAACCATAAATTCTTTGTCTATAGAAAATAATGTGTCTATATCTTTAACCAGCTACCTAAATTCTGCTGTATTAGCAAAAGAAAAGATAAAAAATAAAATTTTGTATATACATATTTGAATATATAAATAATATAGTAAAAATATATGTGTATAAATAAAAATATATGCATATAAATGTATAAAATATATAAATAGATAAATGTTTGTGCGTTTAAGAGAGTAGAGTTACACCAAGATGTCTTCATTTTTGCCTTTAGGCCATGAGATTATGTCAGCTTTAACTGTAACCAAGGCAGTTATTACACTCAGTGATGCTAGTTTCCAATTTCCATTTCTGAGCATCTCTTAAAAATCACACCAGAAAATGAATTGGCCTTTGTGGATGTCCCATTCTTAGGCAATAGCATTTGCTTAGCATTGTTTATATCGGCTCCCTTCGGAAAATTTGCCTGTATCTATATAATATTCAAGTTCTTCCTTTCAAAAGCCTTTCCCTTATTTGGTTAATATCTCTTATATTATATACAAATGCCTTTATGTTTTACAATTGAATCTCAACCAGATAGTTAACTTCTTTGAGGCAGGACTCATGTCATACTTTCTCTTTATTACTCAGAACTTAGCACACTATTTAGCACATAAGTGTTAGTTTCCTTTCTTTATTAAATTGTTATCCGTATATTTTCCATATGAGAAAAGTAAACCATGAAGAGAATGTTACTATTTGTTTAATTGACAGGAAATTTAAAGCAAAAGTAGTGCTATAATCGTCCTACCTCAAGTTGCTATTTAATATCTCCTTTTTCTACTCCTTTCATTGTAGCTCTTCTTTCTTCCTGACCTTTAACTGTTTTTGTCTTATATTTGCATGTTTTTGACAAAAAATTACAGTTGTTTTTGAAAGTGGTAAAAGACATTGAAAGATGAATGTACAGATGGATATATACACATTTAATGGCAGAGACTGGATTACAACTCATGAATTTCGAGTTTTCTGAATGTGGTTTAGTACATCATGAATACCAAGTCACAGCTCCCAGCATGTGCCTATAAGGGAGGCAGGCAGGGGAGAATTGAATGAGATATTAAGCCCTGCCTTCTGCCCTTATGTAATTGTCCCAAGGTAGCAGAGAAAGGTCTATAGTAATGCAGTGCAAAGGGGCGACGAATGAGGAATTATAGCAACCAAATATCTCCTAAAGTGGAAGGCAAAAATGGTGGCTACATGTGATTGCTTGATTTCACTGTGGCCTAGAGTCTGTACCTGATCTCCCAAGATTTCTTGCATGGATAGTTTCGAAGGTCATTCCAACTACAGGAATATGTTGATGGACTGCTCTTTGGAATTAACAGGTCCACAAACCAGTGGCCTTTCTGGAAAATACCGAAAGCTAACTATTCAAAAGAGTATGTTCTAGGTAAGAGTGTACTACACAAGTGCTAACCAGTACCTGGTAATAACAGGCTTGTTGTTGATTTCATCTCAGAAAATTTACCACTTGCATATACTTAATGCGTTGGTTTACTTTCAAGAAAAAGAAGTAATGGCATGCACACTCATACACCCACTAGATAGAACTAATCGGGATCTCTTTTGATAACTCGAGCAGATAAGCAGGAAATGTAACTAGCCAGGATTAATTTCACATACTGTCTATTATTATACTTTTCCCTAATCTACTCCTTGCCTTAATCTAATTCTTTTCAATTCTGGGAGCTTACTTCCTGAGAATGGAGGACAAGATTACATTTTACCTGTGTCTTATGTTTTAACTCTTTTGAGAAACAAATCTCTTTGGAAACTCAATGGTTAGAGAAAATATTTCAGGAGTCACTGGCATCATAGTACAAAAGAAAAGAACGTGCTTAGCTGATTCTTCTTGTTCTGGATGGAGGATCGGGTTGAGTTTTTATTCATCTCTGTCACTAACTAGCTCTCTGTCCTTTTGACACTTCACGTCTCTGTTCTTCAGTTTCATATTTTATGAGGCATATAAACTAGATGATTCCTGAACTCTAGATCTGTATTAATTCTATCAATATATTACTTGAGAAATACAGGCAACATTTAAATATAAATTTTCAAATACCTGCATGCAACATGTCCACAGAGTGGGAACCTACAACGTCCATTATGCTGCTGACTCTACAATACAGAAGATCGTATTTTTACATGTTTTTTAAGCTACTTGAGCTCAAACTAAAATTATTAGAATTAAAAGAAATGTGGAAGGTTAACATTAAATTCTCCCAATATCCATCTTTTCCACATTTGCCTCCTTAATTTGCTAATGCCTCCATTCATGATATCCAGGCTCCATTAAATGTGCATGTCTCTTGGTGCAGTAGTTCTCAACCTTAACTACATATTAGAATTCTTTAGAGACCTTTGAAAAATTCCTATTCCCAGGCCATACTCGGAGCAGTTGAGGTTGGATCCAGGCGTCAGTATTTTTTAAACACTCCGGATGATTCCAGTGTGCAGCCAGATTTGTAAACCTTTGTCTTACTGGGATCTCTATGCTTTTCAGAGTATAATATGTAAGTCCACTTTTCTGGCATATTAAAATACATGTGTAGGTTGGTTTCGCCTGTAGTAAATCTCTGATATTTCAGAACACTTTGCTGAATATTTTACTGACTGTATACTTTAGTCCATAATAATTTCTCTGATAGCCATATCCCTTCCTTTGAGGTATAGCACTGTTTCAGATTAGGCAGTACCTGAATTTTCTATTCCCATTTCCTCTGATTAAACTCTAGGCTAAACAGGGATATTCCTTAGTGTATCATGGGATGTCCAGAAGTTCAGCATGGCTTGAGACAGCTGAGTGGATTTAGGGTGGTGTTGATATGAGTTTCTTTATAACATGGATGCTCCTATTGGGATTTATGTCACCATTTTGTCAGATTTTCCTTAACTCAGGTATACAAGGTATTGAAGGGGAAGCTTTTTGCTTCAGCAGTTGACTCTACTTAAAACAAAAGTTTAAAGTAAAAACACTTAACAGCTCAAAAAAGCCAAAAATATCAAGTTAAAACACATGAAGGATTATAGTATGTATCATCGTATGGCAATTCAATAAGTATTTGTTGATTTTATTAATATATGAAGTGAGATGATTTTCAAATATACTGTTCCATGAAGATACAGAATTTAAATATGCATTTGCATGAATCTGAATATTTTCATATAGGTTATCTGAACTTCGGGGCATCAATCTGCAGTCATTTGCCTACCATATGTAGTTTAATGTTAGCATTAGTTTTTGGTTTTTGTTTGCTTGCGACGGGGTCTCGCTCTTTTGTTTGGGGTAGAGTGTGGTGGCATCATCATAGTTCACTAGGTTAGCACTAGTTTTGTAGTGTTCGTCACTTTTTATGATAGTGAAAATCTAGATTCCTGAAAAGAATAGATTCTTCTTCCACCTGGATGATTTCCAGTCCTTACAATGGTTTGGAAGTATTTGGTAGGCATGTTGTGGTCCAGAAATCATTGTGGCTTCATTTGGCTTGCCCCAGCAATGTAAATTATAGGAAACTTTTCTTGAAAAAGATAAACAGGAACTAAGAGCAGAAATGTTCCCTCACTCCCCACCCCCTGCCATGGTTCTTTGGAGCTATTAAAGGAGTGGGCAAATAAATGAAGGGCATATTCCTAGGACCTAGACACACTCCAGAAGTCTACATTTTTATCCCATTAGGTTTTCCAGACCTGATATCATTAGGCAGATTCCTCTGACTTGATTTGTTTGAGAAGTATTATTCTTGACCATGTAGCATTCTACACTCTTTTGCCTCTATCTACTCCCGCAAGCCTTCTTTTTCTCCTCCCTAAAAGTGATTTAAAAAAATTCCTAGTGCCAGACACAACATAAACTATGCAAGAAAAGTGTCGGAGTTCTTTAAAACAGTGTTGGTGGCAGACTTTATTGTTCCTCTGAGAGGCCTTCATGCATCTGAACAAATACTGCTGTAACTGGTCACTGACAATTTAGTGGATTAGTTACCACCAGAATTCTTGGGGTTATCTGATCTTTTCCAAGTAGCTTTCCATTTAATATTGCTATGTTTACAATTTAGTTATGGTATCACAATCTTGATCCAATCAGAACAAGGAGGACTGATATGGTTAAAGGAAGAAATGCTAAATGTTGGGTCATGAGAGATTAAACTGGACACCTTATTACATGCTCCTCACGGGGCTGGCGTCACTGACTTTCTCAGCCTGGTGTTGCCTCCTTAATGCCCATTCCTAGCCTGCTATGGGTTCATTATCACAGTGATTAGTAGCATCCAGAAGGCTAGGTAATGTTTGTTTCCCCCTCTGAAAGATTGAAATCTGAATTCTCCTTAGATTGTTGGGATTACCTTAAATTCTTCTATTAAAATGGAAAGTAGGGGCCAGGCGCTATGGCTCACACCTATAATCCTAACAGTTTGGGAGGCCAAGGTGGGAGAATCACTTGAGGCCAGGAGTTCGAGACCAGCCTGAGCAAGAGAGAGACCCCATCTCTACAAACAATAGAAAAATTAGCCAGCCATGGTGGCGCATGCCTGAAGTCCCAACTACTCGGGAGGTTGAGATGGAGGCTGAGATAGGAGGATCGCTTCAGCCCAGGAGTTTGAGGTTGCTGTGAGCTATGATGATGCTGCTGCACTCTACCCCAGGGGACAGAATAAGAGCCTGTCTAAAAAAAAAAAAAAAAAAAAAGTGGAAAATACTCAAACTCTTATAGGAAATCTGAAACAAAGCAGTGAAGTGCAGAAGCAAGCAGATTCTGTAGCCTTATCAATAAGAGTTGATTCTTCTCATGGGGGAGGAAGGTGGGTAGATGTTGGTGGAGCAGGTTATCTTCTGAACATACAACCTCTGAGAAAGAACTCTATCCAGAAATCCAGTGCGTCAAGTGGTGCCCAGCGATGCCCTGGAGAGGAATATTCCAGTAGTTTCTTTCTGGGCATATTTCCTAAGGTGCTCGAGGAGTTATGCAGTGTTCAGGTTTAGGACTTTGGGGGCAGATTTCAACATAAAGGTCTTTCTCTCTCCGAGGTGACCCATTGACTTGGTCTCTGTGTGCCCACATTACTGGTGCTGCCAGTTCAGGGAGTTTATGAAATTTTGATGTAGAAATTAGATTGTTGCTTATCTCGTACCTTCTTGCTCATAGTATTGACAGTACCACTGAATTGCTTGAGGCAGATAGCATCTCAGTGATCACTGTGCTATTTCAGCTTTCTGCTGCTGACAACATCAGAAGTGTTTTAACAGGGTTTTAATGGGCAGCCTCTGTAGCTCCTTGGAGGTTTGCAAATAGCTGCCGTGAGAAACCCTCTCCGCTACTCTGGGCTGACATGCCCTCTTTTCTCATCCAGCTGCTGCTTGTTTAGATGGCCGCTTTCCTGGTGACAAGCACTTCTTATTTGGGCTGAGCAGCGCTAAGACTTGAATTCCAGAGATGAGATTGTGTAATATAAAAAAGGAAAGGTCTTTTAAGGACGTTTTCTTCCCATCCTGTTGGGGGCAGGAAAAACAAGGCAAGTTATGGGGGGAGAAGGGTAGCTCAAGAAAGAGGGTCTAACCAGGCATAAGTCTGCTGTTCCCAGACTATTTTAGAGAAAAATCCTGGTGTGTCCTTAAAACTACAGTTTTCTCATTTGATGGAGTCCCAAGATTCTATTTGGAGAATGTCATATGCAAGGCTCCTATTTTCTAGCTTAGCCACATTTTAGAGTTTTACTTAATGTCTAGTAGGCATACAAAAGAGGAAAATACCTTTCTACACATGAATTGCAATTTTTTGACTAATTCATGATATCCTAGGATTTTCTCTACTATTATAAAATACATTTCAAGACTTAAAGCACAGTGAATTAATGCTACGTTGTCTGCTTTGGTTCCATTATTTGATCTTGAGATTCGACAAGGTAACTGAATTCCCAACTAGTAACTTAAAACTTCAAATTTTAGAATTAAAGGAGATAGATATCCATTCTACATGGAATTCTCTTTACTACAAGAACAAGGTAATGAAATTGAAATGAGGTAATAAAATGACACTACATTGACCTCTCTCCTATGGTGCCAAAGACAGTTCTTAATACCTGTGCCCAGTGACAGCAGAATACTCAAAAGAAAACTACTGGTAAGAATGGAAGAAAAAAAAATGGTGGCCAAATTACCCAAGTTTTGGTGTGATTCAAGAACTCAGTCTAAACAAGAGAGACCTCCTGTGCAAAAGATGTCCGTATTGCATCTAGAAAGTGTAGCTCATAGAAAAATCCCAGTGTTTGGAAGTATCAGTGCAGGTATCAGCCCTTATAATTGTTTCTCTATGTCACTTTCCCTTCTCAGGGCATTGAAACAGTAGTTTGCCTGGCTCTTTTTAAAGGAGATCTAAGAATACTTCCTCCTAATGTTAAAGAGAGACTTCCTTCACTTCAGGCTCTGCCTACTGAGAATTGGTTTTTATCATTATCACCCTCCACAGTGTTTTCAAGCTGCCTGAGAAAAATCTCCTATCAGACACTTAAGGCCATTTCACAGCCTCCTCTTTCCAAACCAAATTGATAGTACTGGGTTATCATCTGTCCTTTAGAGATTTAAGATTCTTAACTTCTTGTCACCAGCAGAGGCATGATTTTAGCTATTAAGGGATAAATCTGATTATCAAGGTTGGAGAAAAAAAAAAGTACACCTCTGGGACACACTCTGACATGGATTCTTGGGAAGGCCCAAGCCTATTTACCTTTCACTTTCTTAGAGCAGGGTACCTTTCCTGAAGCTGCTGCTGCTACACTGCTGTTGGGATGTTACCCCAGCCAAGAACAGAAAAAAGGCTTAGACATGCCTATATTTAGGGTCCTCTGCAAGGCACTAAGGCACTGAATAAAGAAAACTACAGGAAACGACGTAATGTAAAGGAAAAACTATAAGAATATGGGCTACAGGAGAGTATAATGATGAAAAGTATAAACTCTGGAGTTATAGAGAAAGCTAACTACATCACTAGCAAGTGGATTTACCTCCCTCTGCCTCAGTTTCCTCATTTATAAAATGAAAATTATAATTTACCTCATAAATTTGTTGGGAATTAAATAAGATAATGCATTGTAGCACAGTGCCTGGCTCATAGTTAAGTGCTTGGATAACATCAGGGCTGATGTTACTATTAAGAATGCACATGACTGCTGCTCATTAAGTGTATAATCTCTCTCTTGGAACGCTAAGTGTTCAAAGTGCTTAATTTTAGACAATTTGTTAGCAGTCATGCTGATACAGATTCATATGGTGGTATCTATACATAAGTATAGATGATATATAGTGGTAGAATAAAATCGATAAACCAAGATACAGAAGAATAGTGGAGAGCTGTAAACAAATGATAAAAAATAAGGTGTTTAGTATAAATGTTTGAAAGAAGGGGCATCCCTAGGCTTGTGAAACCATAAATTTCAATTTTGAGAACTTATGTTTTCTTTTACACTCTAAAATCAAGAAATCTAGGCTTCACTAACTAATATGGTCTTGGCATGATCCTTCCTTTCTCTAGACCTCAGTTTTCTCTGTAAAATAGGAGAGTTGAGATAGATGGTTTCCAGGCTACCTTCTGGTCTGAAATTCTGTAAGTCACTTTAGAAAGAGAAAGAGTAGTAGCATTGCTCTTTTCACAATTGCTTAGCTGTATTTTGCCTGAGGTACAGATGTTTCCTGGATTTCCCCTGATACATCTTTCTGTGAAATTTCAGACTCCTGCCTTATGTGTCTATAGCTTCCTAATAATTTAACATGGTTAATTTGTTCTGTTTTGTTGATGATTTGGTGATTTATGTCATGTGGTGAGTGGGAATGTTTTTATTTTCGTTCAGTGACCAGTGGTCTTGGTCAAGGTGGGCCATGGTTACTCTGCAACGCCAGGTTGTTTCCTCTGCCTGTTCGGCTTTGAAGTTCCCTTTTGCCTGCGTCAGCTGCCTTGAATAAAATCATATGCTGTGGCTCTGTGCTTGGGATTTCCTTTGCTTTCATGTGTGCTCCCTGTCTGAAAGATGGGGATTGTAATTTGCTAGCTGTGTAGCAGTTAGCCTTTTAGGTTCCCTTCAGAGATATTACAGTATCCCCCGACACTGGGCTTTTCTCCTTTCCCGGTTTGGTTGTTTCCAAATTCACTAGTTTAATTCTCCAAATTTGAAGAATACCAATGCAATACCTCCCTTTCCTTAACCACAACTGCAGTTGGTAATTGTGGAATGCATTTCCTACAAATATTAATTTTACTTTCAATATGTGACAGGATGCAGAGCTATTTTTTGTAAATAATCAAAACATTTAAATAATTTGTATGGGCACCTCTAATCAGGTCTAGAGGGCTTGCAAACTATATGACAGAGTCATTCTCCTGTCTGCCCTTGGGTACTGTCTTTCGTCATGCTCTTGCATTTCCCTATTTTACATACCACCTGCCTGCCAATATCTAGCTAAAAGATGCCTTTAACCATGAGTCATTCTATAGGACTGGAAGGTATCTTTTCATGTTGCAAAGTTTTTAAAAATTTAAAACTAGCAATTAGGATACACTTGAAAGGAAGAATATCTTGATTTCTTAGAACACCATATGGAACAATTTATGATGGCTTATTTGAGGGCTTTTGATGAGCTGGCCATGTAATGAAAGACTCAGCTCAAGTGTTTTCAAAACAGCTGATTTCCTAAACCTGGGTTCCTTGTGGTGTGTATAGTTGTGCCTGCAGATGTCAACCAGGCAACATAACTAGAACCTAACTGTGATGTGATCATGTCTGAAGGATGTCTGCTAAGTTTCATGTGCTTGGGTTTGAATAGAGGGGGTGGGTGAGAGTGAAGTTGTCATTCTTCAATTCCTTTCAGCCACCTGTAATTGAGACTAGACGAGCGTTTGCTTTATATTTATTTGATAATCCATCTTTCTTCCTGTACTTGATAATAGAAAACGGTTTTAATTTTTGTCCTATATCTTTATTTCCTCATTCATTTGTAAAAGAAATTTTGAATACCTATTATGTGCACCTCTGTGCTTGGTACCATAAATAATGTAAAGATGTACAAAGCATAGTTCTTTTTTTTTTTACATTCTTTTGTCTTTATTTGTTTATTTTGATTAAACACAAAGCAAAATTCTTGTTAGCAGGAAGACAGATTAAGTACGTGTATGACTGTAAGGTAATATCAATGTACAGGTGAAGTAGTGGGGGCGTTCAGAGGAAAGGTAAATCAGTTTCCTCTTGAAGTTAAGGAAAGCCTTCATTGAAGAGCTGAGTTTTGTTATATGGAAATAAGAGAGGAAAGTCATTGCAGGTAGGGAGAACAGTGTTCTCAGATGAAGGGTGTACATATATGGGGAAAAGCAGGTGGTTTGGTTTGCCTGTGGGACAGAGTGTGATAAGGACAGCAGAAGGAGATAGGGTTTGAAAAGTAAGTTAAACTAGAGAGTATAGGGTTTTGAATACTTTGCAGTGTTTCGTGTATCTCTGGAATCAGTTGGTCAGTTGGGATTTGAATCGTGCTCCTATAGCTTCTTACCCCTGTGACCTTGGACATAGTCCTAATCATCTCTATACTTCAATTTCTTGGTCTGTAAAAACTAACATGAAATTAATTCTAAGAATATGTTTCATTTAACATGTATCTAAAATATTTCAATATTTACTCAATATAAAAGTTCTTAATGGAATACTACATTTTTTCATGCCAAATCTTCAAAATCTGCTGTATGTTTTATACTTAGAGCACATTTCAATTCAGACTAGCCATATTTCAAGTGCTTAATAGCTGCATGTTGCTAGTGGCTACCATATTGAACAGTGCAAATCTAGAATGTTTGGAACCCATTCTTCTATTATCTTGCCTTTGGTTTTCCTTTGGTTTTATAAATGCACAGAGAGAGAAACATTAGAATTGAACTCAAGTCATTCAATGCTGATATTTGTGGCTACCACTTACAGATGTTTGTTGAGATGCCAGAAGTCAGTCCAAATAAATTTTGGTCTCAGTGGGCCACAAGAGATCTGCCAGCAATTATACAGCATGAAAGCAATCACTAGTAGCAAGTCTAGCTTTGTGGACATGCAAATTTTGCTTTGGCTTTTTTTTTTTTTAACAGAAATAAGACTCATCTCTCTTTTATTCTTTCCTGACCATGACTGCCTTTGTATTCCTGACAACCTTGGAAGAACACAGATTATGTGCTAAATATAATGGTTACCCTTTTCTACTTAATAAGTGGCCTTCTGAATTCCCAGCTCTGATCTAATTCCAATTACTCCTGAAATTTACCTTTTACGCTTGTGTTGGTTTTAGCCAGTGGGTACTATGTCAAAGGTCATGAACTTACACACTTCCTCTCCAAAGATTCACAGTATCAGTGCCCAGTTTGTCAAGATTTTCTAGATTAGTTTATTTAATTGTGCTGTCATTGCTTAATTCACAAGATCATCAGGCCTTTTTCTTCTTTCAAATGGATAGCAAATGGGGAACAAAGAAGAAGAAGGAAAAGGAATGGCATTCATCAGTTTCCTTAGCATCTTAATTATCGTAGTTTTAAGTTCTTCTGTAACTGTGTCTTTATGAATGTAGTTTTACCAGCTTAAAGCATCTAATCGAAACCAGATCCTTAAATCTCTCTGGATCAAGAAGCAGTAGTAAGCCCAGAGCCTGCAATCCAGAAACACTTAGGTGTGCATGTATTTGATGCATGTGTAATAAATTTACTCTCCCAGCTTCTTTTTCTAGATAAAAGCTTAGTGATCTAGTATAGTGATGAAAGGGATATTTATTCCTATTTTCAACAGGTATGACCAACGTAGGGAAGGCTTAATTATTTGTGATTATTCGAAAGACCTATTTTCTTTATTTATGGTATTGTGGAGACAATTCATATTATTCTCAGCTACAGAATACAGTATATGATTGTGCTTTTATAAATTAAGGTTTACTTTTCTCCCCATCACATGCTATTCTGATTTGATACTGCTCTATGTTCAGAAATATAACATGATTCCTAAAATGCCTGCTGATCACAGTAGTATCGTCTATCATATACATTTTCATATTCTTGTTGTTATGTCCAAAATCGTCTACAGAGAATTCAGGAAATATTTGCTCTGTGATACGTACTTTTCTGGTAACTTCAACTTGTCAAAAAAGATTGGCAATATGTAAAGCATTTAAATTATATTAATAGTTTTTCTTTTTTACATAGTTGGAGAAGAAAGTGTTCAGATAATTTTGTAAAATGTTTTAACAGAGATTTTCTCAAGTGGATTTCATGCTTACTTCTTAAAACAAAATATATTGAATACATTTTGATCTAGGATAGGGTCTAACCGATAATAGGCATTCAGTTCTTACTGTTGAATTGTACTGAATGATTGATTGTTGTGCACATCCAGTATTTACTAGGTCTTAGATTTTAAAGGTTGGGTTTTTTAAAATGTCATATTCTTTGCTCAGATGCAAAATAGCTCTATTACTCATGTATATCCTGTATTTTTTTTTTTTAATTTTTAGCCATCAAGACTAACAGCCTTATGTCTTAGAGAGAGAGAGAGAGAAACCTTTTATTGTTTACCTAATATGTGCCAGATACACATAGCTCTGCATGGGATATCTCTTTTAATCCTCAGCAACCCTATGAGATAGCTGTTATTGTATCACACTTACATGTGAGGGAACTGAAGTTTAGAGAGATCACTTTTTTTCTTAGTACTCTCAGCGCCCCTGCCTATATCCTATAATATCCCTTTCCTTTTTAATGTGTTGCTTCTAGTCCTGAGGACCAGAAATCCAGGTAACCAGATTACCCATAAAATAAAATATGCTCTGGTAGCTTTTCCTGATGGGACCCTCAGGGGAAGGGGTGATGAAGACTGGGAGAGGAGTTCTAGTTTGGGGGTGCATGAGGTGTTTTATCTGGGTGAAAATGCCCCTTTCCTGTGGGTTGTGGTTATTTTGCAAGTAGGCTAATGTTATACTGTTAGCCAGAATGAGTTGATACCATTTTCTTGTCTAGGAATGGACTGATCTGACTGAGTTCTCACAGACTTTTCTAGAGGGGTGAGAAGCTAATGAAATTTATGAGTCCTCTTCAGAAAAAAATGTGCAGACACTTATACACACACAATGTTTTCAGGGATTTCAGGACCCCTCTAAAATCCATCCCTGAACCCCAGATTAAGATAATTCATTTGGCCTCTGTGAGTGGACATTAATCACTAATGCTATTATAAACTAAACATGTCCCTAAGACCAGAAATTACAATTAAGGACAAAGGATCCCTAGGGACTATAGGAGATTTGAAACAGAAAAGCGCTTTCTTTGGCTTTGGGGAGGAATTTATGTTTGCCCTGAATAAAGTGAGATGCGCAAGCAGACAGTAGAGCCATTCCTGGCGTACTGTGGAGACCTTATGTGGCCCAGGGCCACATGGCTGAGAGCCAGGCGGGAAGCCAAGAAAGTAGAAATTGGGCATAGGTCCAGTCAAGTCATACCAGTCCATCAGGTTAGAACAAGCTGGCCTGAACTCAGGAAAGTTCTGGTTATTCTGAAGAGCAATTTTTAGAATCAGAAGCCTGTACTTGGGCAACATAACTTTTTGTGCTTATTTGTATTTTTTATAACAGTTTTCTTTTGTTCTCTCCTTGATTGTATGTAAAATTTGCACTAAAGTCAAACATAGAAAGGGAGATTTGCAAATATGTGAGCTTCTCTAAAGGGAAGACTCGGTGATGTAGCGATGTTAGCAGCACTTTTCCTATTACTTGAGAGTGAATCCCCAGGGAAATAAAGTGCAGCGGCCTAGCCACAGGTGTCGCCATAGAATCCCTTCCCACCTGGAGACTCTCCTTTCAGATCTCCAACCCTGAAGCGTTTTACCTCTTGTTTTACTCAAAATGCCTCTCCCTTTACACACATGCCTGCGTGTTCTTGACCCACAAGGCCCAGTAGAAGCCAGCAGTACCTGACTCTTACTTGAAGGCTTCAACAGTTTTAGTGATAGAAACATCCTTTATTATTTTGCTTTAAAATTCTTTTAAGCCCAGTTGTATTGAGAAATTGTGAAGGAGACGATGGACACGTTGAAATCTATAACCAGAAAAGCTGCCTTAACGGGAAACCGTAATTTATAGTAGTTTTTAAGGTAGGAAGGACGCATGGATATAGTGTATTTTAAAAGGATTTAAAAGCACTAAAATACAGGCACACCCATTTTGTTATGCTTCACTTTATCGTGCTTCACAGATAGCACATTTTTTACAAATTGAAGGTTTGCGGCAACCCCAAATTGAGCATGTCTTTCAGCGCCATTTTTCTGACAGCATGTGCTCGCTTTGTGTCTCTGAATCTCATTTTGGCAATTCTGGCAATATTTTAAACTTTTTCATTATTATAATATGTTACGGTGATCTGTGATCAGTGATCTTTGATGTTACTGTTGTAATTGTTTTGGGGCCTCATGAGCCACGTCCATAAAAAGCAGCAAACTTAATCACATATATTCTGACTGCTCCACTGCCCGGCAGTTCCCCCATCTTTCTTCCTCTCCTGGGGCCTTCCTCATTCCCTGAGATGTAACAATATTGAAATTAGACCAATTAATAACCCTACAATAGCTGTAAGTGTTCAAGGGGAAGAAAGAGTCTCTCCCTTTAAATCAAAAGCTAGAAATGATTAAGCTTAGTGAGGAAGGCATGTTGAAAGCCAAGACGGGCAGAAAACTAAGCCTTTTGCACCAAACAGCCAAGTTGTGAATGTAAAGGAAAAGTTCTTGAGGGAATTAAAAGTGCTACTCCAGTGAGCACATGAATGATAAGAAAGCAAAAGAGCCTTATTGTTGATACGGGGAAAGTTTTTAGTAGTCTGGAGAGAAGATCAAACCAGCCGCAATATTCCCTTAAGTCAAAACCTAATTCAGAGTAAGGCCCTAATTCTCTTCAATTCTCTGAAGGCTGAGAGAGATGAGGAAGCTGCAGAAGAGAAGTTGGAAGCTAGCAGAGGTTGGTTGGTCCATGAGATTTAAGAAAAGAAGTCATCTCCTAACATAAAAGTGCAAGGTGAAGCAGCAGGTGCTAATGTAGAAGCTACAGCAAGTTATCCAGAAAATCTAGCTAAGGTAGTTGATGAAGGTGGCTACACTAAACAATGGAGTTTCAATGTAGATGAAAACAGCCTTCTATTGGAAGAAGATGCCCTCTAGGACTTTCATAGCTAGAGAGAAGTAGTCAATGTCTGGCTTCACAGCTTCAGAGGACAGGCTGACACACAATGGCAGTAAGTTTCAACGTGTTTTGAAAGGGGTATTCAAACCATAACAAAGACAAATTTTCTTGGTCTAAATATGATAATTTTTCTTCCGGGCAACCCAAGTCCTTATTGGTGAACCACATTCTTGTGCTTCTGCATTTAAGTAGCTCTAACAGTGGAGGAGAGATGTTTGTGTGTCACTTTTGCCACAACCTTGTCTGTTACTAGCTTAAAATTTTCTTGAAGCTAGGGTTTTATCAAAGTAAGTGTTGATATAATATTGTTTTTATATTATATACATAATTTCTGTTAATATAGAAACTATCTATCAAGTTACCTAATTGTTCCCTAAAAATTTCAAGCAGAACAGCTCTCCCTGACCCGCCATTACATATCCCCCAGAAACACTGCAGTTAAGCAAAAACACTGATAGAGGTTATATTTTTTATTGCTTTCTTTTATCCCCATTTTACAAATAAGAAGCAGGTTTTATAAATTTCATGTATTTGCTCAAGGTCATACAACTCATGAAGTGGCAATGCTGTTTCTAACCCATACCTTTCTTGAGTTCTGAATCCATAATAGAAAAACCATGCAGGGCATTAAGGAATTCTACCTTCAAAAAACTGAGAAAGCAGGTTTAGAAACATTCCACAAAGCTAGTGGCTATGTGTTATTTGTGTGTAGTGTGCTTTGTTTCCCAGATAGTTTAGAAGCAGTTAATTTTGGGTAGGCATATGTTTTGTATGTATTAATCACTGTAGATACTGACTAGAATGTTTTATAATTAGATACATTTTTGCAAAAACCAGAAAAAGGTGGGGGATAATTTTCCTCAAAATCATTATCTGGCAGTGTGGGAGGTTGTTTTCTTTTAGGTAGGGAGAAACAGTCTCAGATGGGAATCTTTGTTTTATTCATGGCAGTTTGGCAGACCCTTGGAATATAACCTTGTTCATGGTCCGTGTTCTGAGTCCTACCCTGAAAACCCTCTTGCAAGTAAAGAAAATCCTAAAAAACCTTAAGTCTCTGAGTTTTCTCCTGAGGACCCAGGACCAATGTCCTCTTTCTTAAGAGGGAAAAGAATCAAATGGTGGAAAATTCTTTGTAAGTCCTATTTTAGTCTCCACTAATCTCTCTTCTCCATGGCTGCTTTGTTGGCCTCTTCAGCCCTTGTGACTATGTGTATTAGAGATAATAATTATTAGTATCATCAGTATTAATATAACTACTATTATTTTAGAGTCATGTATCTATTTAGCAGACCACTGTAGCTAGCCTTGAGCTAAGATACAAAATTATGTTGCCTGTGTCAGTTGGGAATTTCATGGAATTTGCTTCTCTTTGACTGTATTTCCAGATGGAACCATGTGCCTGAGTGTTTGTTTTAGGCCTCCAAGAAGTCATTCCTTTTCAATGATCTGTAGCTAGACTGCTCTCCCTTGGGACTAACCTGTGTGACTAATTTGAGTAGGAGTGTGATAAACTTTGTTACCACTTAAGAAGGGGCTAAAAATACTTCTCTTTTTCCCCCTCTCCATATTATCTAGCAACACTCTTTGAGGGATAATGGAAGAGGAGGTGGTGAAGATTAGAGCTGATTGGGAAGGTTCTGAACCTAGAAGTTTCATTTCGGAAGCTTCACACCTTTGAGCCCCAGGGAAGAGTTTTGACCCTAGGCTTTTACAGGTTTTGTAGTAAAATCTGAGCTGCCCAGAACACTCTGTGGTTAATGGCTTTTGCAGGAGTGATTTTACAACTAAAGATGGCCATCGACCAAGCTTGTCTTGCTTCATTATCCAGATCTAAAAATGATTGTTAATTTGACTTATTGTGCTAGTTAAATATTTCTGAGAAGTGCTTCTTTTTAAGTTGCAGTCTTCGGATCAAAGCGCTGTAAATAGAGGGCTTCCCTAAAAGGTGGAGCATGCAGACTTGGTTTGGAGATGAAGTATACACTGAACCAGAAGGCTGGCAAGGGATTCTTGGCTTAATCCTGGTTCTGACTCACTGAGGGACCTTGGATAAGTCACAGCCTTCTTGCCCAATGTTTCTTTTACTTAAAAATAAAAGGATTGGGCTAGCTCTTTGGCTTTCAAACCTTTCTTCTAAATCCTCCTCCCTAGTAGCGAACCTTTTTTCTAATAAAATTTTATGCCAAATCCTAATATGTAAAACAGATATAAGTGGAGATGCTTTGGTTAATGACGGATACAGGGACAATCCCTCTCTGGATTCAGTTCTGGCCTCTGAGGCACTTTTCTGGTCTAGTTTATTGGAGCTTTTTTTTTTTTTTTTTGTGAGGCAGGGTCTTGCTTTGTTGCCCTGGCTAGAGTGCAGTGATGTCATCGTAGCGCACTGCAACCTCCAGCTCCTGGGCTCAAGCAATCCTCCTGCTTCAGCTTCCTGAGTAGCTGGGACTATAGGCATGAGATACCTACTTGAGCTTTCTTTAAGACTTTCTCCAACTTATGGAATTAGTTCCAACTCCAATTATGGAATTATGGCATTCCATAATTCTAATTAATGTGGATTGAGTATTATTGATATTAGGGGTTTTTTTCACTTAGTACCCACATCAAGGAGGAAAAAAATAGTTTTTAATTGCAGCATAATTTAAGCTAGTAGAAGGCATAGTTCATTGATATTGAAGACTAGTACTAGTTTAACACATGACTATTAGAAGTTTTAGAAATTCACAATAGAAACCTTCCTCTGTCCCAGAATGCATGGAGCAAGAGTGCAGAGGGGGTAAATGATAAACCTGCAACCATAACAGCTCACTTTGTATTAATAAACAGTTCCCATTGAGTACTAGCATACAGTTCCCTCTTTGTTTCTTCCTCTCCTCTTCTCAAATCCTAGATTACTGCACCACTGCTCAGCAATGTGGAATTTTGGCCTAGAACAGCTTTTCTTGGTTCCCCCTGTCCCTCTTTCTGACTGGAGCCAGGTCTAAAGTGCTCTGATTCCCACCTGTCATGTCAGCTAAGACCTTGCAGATTCGATACTAAACTGTTGTACAGGATTAAATTCTGAGCCTTCCAGGAAAAATTTGAGAATGTGTTCCTTTGCTGTTGTTAATTGCAAAATCAACTCCCAGGGATCTCCCTCCCAGGGAGAGAATTTTCCTTCTTTGGTGGGCTTCCCTCTAGCAATGCAGGAGCTACTGGGAGCAGATTAACACCTCCAGTACCGGACCAGCTTAGAGCTCTCACTTGAGTGCCCTAGTTCGCAGCATTTCACCAAGCCAGGTACCAGTAGCTAATCATTCCAGCCTTTCCTGAGCCATGGCCTTTCCCAGCCAGCAGTTTTCCCACTGATTGTTAGACCTATACCTCTGACTCAGGATTTCTCCAAAAACAAAAAAGAAATAATAATAGCAAATACTGTGTAGCATTTTCTCTCAGCCAGGCTGTGTCCTAAGCACTTTAAATGTGTTAACCCATTTGGCTGGTTGAGAATGGCCGGGCGAAGGCTGAAGGATGGTATAGGTGCAGAGTTTCCAGAATCCTTCTTGGCTAGTTATAGGCAATAACTTGCAGCTGGGAAGACCCCAAATGAATAGGCTTCTATCAAAACATACGATTTTGAGAATTTGGATTTTTTGACAAGTGCATGTGCCACTCGAGTTGCTTAAGTATGAATGTGATTGTTTGGCAGGTGCAATTATTATTCTATTATGTTAAAATTTATTAACCAGGGCTTAATTTCATTCCAGACAGATTGTGTCAAGGCGACTGTGTACTGTAGAAGTACAGTGAAATATGATATTCTTGAGCCTTTAGTAGATGCTGAGCTAGAGACCCCAGTTATTCCTACCTCTTTCTAAACAGCCAGAGCCATGAAGCTTTCTTGACCTTTTCACCTTTAAACTTTGTTTGAACTTGGAAACAAGACTTTTGAATTGTTAAAAAAAGAAAAGAAGAAGAAGGAGGAGAAGGAGAAAGAAAGACAAGGATTAAAAGCCTACGGGAGGCTATGCAAGAGATGTGGAGACTGGGGGAAACGGACTGATTACATGTTAGCATATCAGTAATACCAGGAAAATAATCCTCCTCTTGTCTATGAGTTTCTGCTACTGGGAGCCACAGGGTAATCAGCTCACATGACATACCCAGAGGCTAATACTAGCCTGCGCTGTTTTTGAACATATTCAAACAAAGGCTGATTATCCAAACAAGAATTTGGACTGCAGCAGTCGGACCAGTTAAATTATAGTTAGTAAAACTTGGCGCCTTATGAGCTTGGAATGTTACAATTGCAGCTGGATCTTCGTTTGTCAGGCAGCCTCACTAAACAATAAAACCAGAGATTTTTATCTCCCCAGGACTCAGTTTAACTCGTTGGGTGCAAAAAGAAAATTGCCGACTATCATAGTTTGGATTCCTGGTATCTTCTCTCTCCCGTCCTGTAAAGTTAAGGAGACAGTGGCATTTACGTGCTGTTCTATATGGAAGTGGGAGGGCCAAGGCAAGTTGCTCTTTTTCTAGATCTTATATTGGAGAGAGATAATGATTGTTATTTATTTATTGCTTTAACAATATTTATTAAGTGCTAATATGGACAAAGCCCTGTGCCAGATACTGTATATACAAATGGCTATAATAGATGGTCTAAAATAGTCAATTGTGAAAAGGTTACAAAATATTTTGAGTACTTTAGTGGAGGGATGATGGAGAAGGTAAACAAAGGCTTTGTGGGGAAGGTATGATTTAGCTGACTTCGAGGGAAGGTAGGATTGAATCCTTAAGGTGGCTCTAAAGCTGATTTTATGCAGAGGGAATAGCACAAACGAGGGGAAATTTTGAGGCATGAAAGGTGGATAGTGTAATAGATATGAAGAGAAGTAACAAAAGAAAAGGCTGAAAAAGTAGACTGAGCCTATGTGTAGGGGGCTTAGGATGCCGGGCTTAAGAGAGTGGATTTTATTTGGCAAAGCAAGAGGAAGCTGTTAAAAAGTTCTCTTTCTTTTCTACATAGCTGTCTTAAATAATAATAAGTTAACACATACTGAAATTTTACCACATTTCAGGACATTGAATTCTCAATATAATTCTCTAAGACAATAGAGACTCGGAGAAACTAGGTAACTTCCCCAAAAACCTCACAGTTGTTAAGTGTGAGTGTCAAGATTCAAACCCAGACTGACTATAGACCCCCAGCTCTTAACTACTTTTCTGTACTGCTCTATATTCCTTTTAAATTTGCCAAGTTTATGATCATAGTGCAGAATGGATTAGGCATATTTTTACATGGAGGTGGGAAGCTTAAATCTAATGGATCACCACTATTCCTGAATTGGATGGTTATGGTGAAGAGAATTACTTTACATGGATAATTTTTATATTGGAGAAGATAAAGTTAACGGTGATTACCACCCTAGGTTGTTTTAAACATATGGGTTACAATAAGTTCCTGTGAACAAATAAGTTCCTTCTTGATCAATTCCATAATGAGACAGTCAGCTCTCAGTTACTTCTAACAGTGATTTTATGGTAATACAGAGCTGGCTTTGGCAGATCTTATGCCTTTATGACATTGCCTTTTCTGAGAAACACATTTGCTACCATTATTACATGGCTTTCCATTTCCCAGTTTCCACCAGGTATCTTCACCATATTCTTATCCTCTGCTGACCCTGTCGCTGTCTTGTTTTCCTTCCTGTCCTATTTGATATACTCTGTTATTGTAAGCCAGGCTTATGGCTTCTGGGAGGGGCGATTGGCAGGGTCAGTCAGACATAAGCACTGAAACGTGTGTCCCAGAGGTAGAAGCCAGATTTCCTCTCAGGGCCCTAAGGCCAACCTCCTGTGATGGCTTCGTGGCTAGAAATAGCAAAAATTGAAATGGATATTACAGATAGTCCAGACAAGCAAATAGAAGTCCCAATACTTGAATACCTAAGACTTTTAAATTTAGCAATAAGGATATTTTTAGCAATAAAGCAATATAGCATATCTTTGTGCCAGTTTTTCTTAGGTGTGCCAGATACGTTGGGATTTACGGTGCTTAAAGGAAGATCAGGTGTTGATCTAGTGAGCTCATTTCTGAAGTGCAAAAGCAAAGGGAATAAAATAGCAGGTTACCGTAATGTAGATACTGGGAGTTAATTGACATCAGCATTTTTATTTAGCTTGGGTTACAGCAAATTCTCTGCATATTGAATTTGAAGAGATCTTAGATTCAATGGCAATACCATCAAAGATAGTTATATATCTAAGAGGAAAGCCTAGGTTTAGAATGATGACTATAGCTCTACAGATTTTCAGACTTTTGGTTTTTTGTATTCAATTTGCAAAGCCTCTAGCAGATAGCTCTGAAATCTTTGGGAATGCTTTCTATAACTTATGATGCTTTTGGAAATTTGGTGGTTTAATGATGAGTAATTCTTCCTTTCTGATGTTAAATATTTGCATTTCATCAGTGGCTCTAAGATTAATATAAAAAGGGAACTTCATTTGCTCTGGGTGATCATGTTTCAATGTGTTAATGTTTTAGGAGTAGCAGAGGATAACACGCAACTGTTAAGATCTAGATCATGCTAAAAGTATTAAACTTGGCTTTCAGAGATTAGCTTTTTCCTACTTAAAATTAAGAACTTAAAGATTTTAATCAAGATAATCCTAAAATATCTTAAGGTGCAACTTATTCTGGAGGTGATATACCATTTGGAATAGTAAAGACCAAAGGAGAAATTGTGAGTTAATGTTTACTCTTTTATTACTATTTTAATCAAATGGCTTTACAACTTGACCTTTTAAATGTGAATATATTTTTTTAAAAGAACACTCAGGTATGTGAAGGCATAACTGTTGTGTTGTAAGTTCACAGCCCTGAAAGTCCTGTACTTGAATGTTAAATATGTGTGTGATAAAAATATTTTGATTGAGGTTTTCTGTGTAGGCAGTTACTTTCTCCTAGTAACAAGTATTTTGGTAAAGGTAAAAAGCATCTTGTGGACCTTTCAGATCTGCCCTGCCACCTCAAAACAACAGCAACAACAATCACAGCAGGAGCTACCAGTTTATTAAGTGCCTACTCCGATAGGCACTTTATGTACATAATTTTGTAGCCTTATAACTATCCTGCCAGGGAGAATAGTATTTTTATTTCACAGATAAGAAAACTGAGCCTAAGGAAAGATAAGTGGTACAGAGAGGCTTTGAATCCAGGTTCCTCTGACTCCAAAGTCCATATACTTTTCACTACATGATGATATTAAAGGAGAACAAGTTGTAGCTGATGGTTGTTTAAGACTTAACACGTTTAGCATACCATACTCCAAAAAGTTTAAAACAAATTTTATCTTACTCATTGGAACATATCCATTTACCTATATCTTTGAGCTCTATAACTAAAGGGCCCATTTAAAAAAAAGTTAAACTCCAACACACTGAAGTATATCTTAACTAAAACCTTCCCCACTAAAAGAAGCATTCTTAAAAGGTACCAAGGATTGTTATTCTTAAAATGATTTTGATGAAGTCAAAGGCAAAAATAGTTTAGGCATTTGATTAGATTTCAATATGCCGCCCTTACTTAGGAATTTTCCTTTGTTTGGGCATGAAATGATTCTTGCCCTGAGAAACCTTCTGCTCCCTCCCCCTCAATTCTCACTCCCCGACACTTACCCTTCAAAAGAATCCAACCAGCAATTACAATTCAAGTAGACTTTCTTTGGGGGACCCTCAGTACAGTAGACACACCAAATCGGTGGATTTAATATTAGAGGTTTGAATGTTTGAGTGTGATTGCAGAAGTCAATGAGGAACTTTTTATTACTACTAATTTGTAGATTGGTATGTAGCCTAGCAAGTGTGGCAAAGCTGGTGACTAAGCCTGTTTGACCACCCATTACCTGCATCTCCCTTTGGTTCTGTTTTCTTCCACTTGTTCATCCCATGATTTAAAAGACACACACACAACAACTTAGCCAACTGTGTGTGCTAATGATGGAAGAGAAGTCAAAGTAAATAAGCCTAGTAAAATAATAGTTCAGAGGTAAAACCAGTTAAAAAATTGCACTTACACTTTTTCCCCTACTAACTGTATTTAACACATAGAAAAAGTTTGTTGAATAAATGTTTACTTTTTCTGAGAAACCTAAGAGCTTTCACAGTAGTGGAAGAAGGTTCAGTTTGTTTGTTTGTTGTTTATTAAAGGGAATAATGCTAAGCTTATCCAGGACCAGAAATGGCTCTTGTTATCCAAGGTAAAGAATCCAAGAACATCAGAAAGAGAGTATACACATCAGAAACTGATGGAAAAGAGACCTTTGGATATGTGCTGGTTAGCCCTTTGACAAATCACTTTACCTTAAAACACATTAAGATATTTATAGTGGCGTTTGAGGAACTTGCAAGTCTATTTTAGACCAAATTCATATTTGGTTAATGTTACTAGGCCCCGACTATAGCCCTCTCTCTTCGTATTAGATGCTTTAGACATGACAAGAGATTCCTCACTGACCAGCCTGTGATGCCTAGACCCCTTCTTTAATTAAAAGAAAATCACTTAATACAAATTTGCAAAAAGCTGTGGTAGAACCTATAGTTAAAATCTCATGAGATGTGGCTGGGTGTGGTGGCTCACGCCTGTTATCCTAGCACTCTGGGAGGCTGAGGCGGGCGGATCCCTTGAGGTCAGGAGTTCGAAACCAGCCTGAGCAAGAGCGAGACCTCGTCTCTACTATAAATAGAAAGAAATTAATTGGCCAACTAAAAAAATATATAGAAAAATTTAGCCAGGCATGGTGGCACATGCCTGTAGTCCTAGCTACTCGGGAGGCTGAGGCAGAAGGATTGCTTGAGCCCAGGAGTTTGAGGTTGCTGTGAGCTAGGCTGACGCCACGGCACTCACTCTAGCCTGGGCAACAGAGTGAGACCTCTCATGAGATGCAAAGAGCTTGGAATTTAGGAAGCTAAGAGGAAATTCAAGTTGAGAGCGTTTCTTTGCCTAGATACATTTATTCTACTTTTTCTGAGCCAATATTGAGTTGAAGGGATAGTGATCATAGTTTAGCACAGTTCTCTAAAGATTACTGCTTTCTTTACTGCCTTCATGAGTTTATACCAATTTCTTCCAAATAGAATCTTTAAATAAAACATGTTATTGAGGTATGATTGATATATAAAAAGCTGTACACATTTATGAATTTGGAGATAAGTAATACACCACAATCTATTTCATAAATATATCCATCACCTCCAAAAGTTTCCTTCTACCCTGGCAAGCTTGCTTTCTTATTTAAGGCTGAATAATATTCTATTAGTATTATATATATGCATACCACATTTTCTTTATGTTTTCATC
Source organism: Lepilemur ruficaudatus (assembly GCA_963574885.1). NCBI lineage: Eukaryota > Metazoa > Chordata > Mammalia > Primates > Lepilemuridae > Lepilemur > Lepilemur ruficaudatus. The sequence goes on from CAUYRT010022243.1 coordinate 43,105, forward strand.
CACTGATGGACATTTAGGTTGCTTCCATGTCTTGACTGTTGTGAATAATGCTACAGTGAACATGGGAGTGCAGATATCTCTTCAAGATCCAGATTTTAATTCCTTTGGATGTATACCCAGAAATGGGACTGCTGGATCATATATTAATAGTAGTTTTCTTTTTAATTTTTTTGAGGAACCTCACAAGTGAATCTCAAGAAGATATGGAGACAATTTAGGAAGACTTAGAAGTGAGTGCTGTTTGATTGAATCTAGAGGGAGCACTATTATGCCTTCAGGACTTTCAGTCACCTAAGTTCTTTCATATAGTACAATTTGCTGTCTGGAACATCTGTCATGGAGAAAGTGACTCCTAGAGTCTTCAGGGAGCATAGTAACTTCTAACTATTTTATGTAGCTGAGGGATGAGTTTTAACATGCTAATTAAGCTTTAAAAATAGTATGTCAATTTAAACCATTTTAAACCTCTATTTTTTCCTCAAGTATTATATATTTATTATAAGGAAACTAACAAAAAAACAGGGACACAAAGAAGGAAATGACAATCACCCATAATTTTCATTACTTAGAGTTAACTGACATTATAGTATTTATAAGATTCTTTTATGCATTTACTTGCACACACACTATTTTTTGCAAAATGAAATCACATTGAGCTTACTTACCATTAAGTAATAAGTCTTGCCTCTGCTGTCATGAGTGTTTTCTTTTGCTTTTTACATACCACTATATTGTGAATATCTTTGTATGTCAATAAATACAGTTTTACAATGTCTTTGTTAATGGGTACATACTATTCCATCATTAGATATATCAGGATTTATTTTCCTAGTTCTTTAGAAGATAGTGTCTTTACAAGACAAAGATGTAAGTTTTCAATAGATTTTTAAAAAATAAGGAAAGTACATTCGATCTAAGGAAATAACATGAGCAAAGACAGGAGTTTGGAAACAGGATGACTAGAAGTAAACGGAAATACATGTCATAAACGAGTAACAGTAGGTAAAATTCAGAGGATCCTTTTACTTTAGTTTTAAAATTGCCTAAATCTCTTCATGTTCCTGTACTACTAGTGAAAAAAATAAAAATAACAAAAAATAAATAAAAATTGCCTAAATCTCACATACTTCATTTAGTCTATGTTTTAGTATAAAAAATGGATTATATAGGCCGGGCGCGGTGGCTCACGCCTGTAATCCTAGCACTCTGGGAGGCCGAGACAGGCGGATCGCTCAAGGTCAGGAGTTCGAAACCAGCCTGAGCAAGAGCAAGACCCCGTCTCTACTATAAATACAAAGAAATTAATTGGCTAGCTAAAGATATATATAGAGAAAGTGAGCCGGGCATGGTGGCGCATGTCTGTAGTCCCAGCTACTCGGGAGGCTGAGGCAGAAGGATTGCTTGAGCCCAGGAGTTTGAGGTTGCTGTGAGCTAAACTGACGCCATGGCACTCACTCTAGCCCGGGCAACAGAGTGAGACTCTGTCTCAAAAAAAAAAAAAAAAAAAAAAAATTTGTTAGATGTTTTACATTTTTGACACTCTTAAATCCAGCATGTATTTTATACGTATAGCGCCTGTTATTTCAGACTACCAAATTCCAATGATCACTAGCCACAGTTGTTGGCTAGTGGCTACCACATTGGATAACACAGCCCTATATCCCCTATTTTCTATTCTTCGAACACTTAAGAACTTTTTTTATTTTTCACCAAGAAAATCTGATTTGCACGTGAGGAATTCAAAGCCTAGTAATTTCATAAACATAACCCTTGCACGAACTTTTTACCTTTATGTAATATAAAAATAATTCCACTGCAGCACAATATATTTTTTTAATACTCTGGAAATGTAATTCCTTTGCTCCTAAAGAATCTATTCCATCAGTGCATCAAGATCTGAATTAGATTTTAAAAAAGAAGTCAAATATATTTTTAAAGAATTCTGCATGCTCAAAGGAATTAATGGTCATCTCAACTTTGTATTAATAAATCAACTTATATAGTGGTAAAAAATCTCAGAAAACTCTTCCAATAACTCAACTTCAACTAAATTTATGGAAAACACCCCAAATAAAATAAGAAAATTACCTGGCACCCATCACCAATTCGAAACTGACTCAACTATCCTGGCAGGGGACTGTTTTCTCAGAAATAAAGGATGCAGAAAATAGCCAGAGGCCTAGGATAGAGATTTGGGCCAAACTCTCCATCGGGATGTTTTTATTTGCTAAGACCCAGAAAATACATCTTAAAGATTGCTACATTGGACCCTAGAACAAACGCTTATCACCTTAAGTTTAATTTTTAAGAGCCTCAAAACTGGGAGAGGTGATTAAGTCCTAATTGTTAGCCATTAAAATATAACTCCACGTAGGACTTTGATAAAGCTCACTCGAGGAAAACAGCAAAGATTTCACTTTCATTTGTTAAGTTTAAGGTAAAGTCTACTCGTGTTTGCAAAAGCTAAAGACAGCCCAGGTTGAAGGAAAACCAAAATTGCTTTCCGCTTAACCGACTATCTAAGACTGGTCTCAGCTGCTAAGTGTTCACGTAGAACCATGCTCAGCTCTTCCCAGGAAACTGTAGGTGGCTCTGAAAAGAGCCTTTTATTCGGTTGAGTCGTTCGAGTCGCTGCAAACTTAACCAGACTTCTACTTGCCCTTAGCCTTGTGATGGCTCTCAGTTTTCTTCGGCAGCAGCACAGCCTGGATGTTGGGCAGGACGCCGCCCTGAGCGATGGTGACTTTGCCCAGCAGCTTGTTGAGCTCCTCGTCGTTGCGGATGGCCAGCTGCAAGTGGCGAGGG
>CAUYRT010022244.1:0-15454 GCA_963574885.1 Lepilemur ruficaudatus
TATTATTCAATTAAAGCCCACAAATACCTGTTTTGGAGGAAGTGCATCCTGAGAGACAGGATCAAGAGTCATAAATTTTTTATCCCTAACAATACTAAGAACATCATAGAGAACGCACATCTCTGTCAGGGCACTTCTCAAATTGTTCCTCACAGAGTCCCAAGGCCAAAGGGAAGGTTGAAATTTTACCAACCCTAAAAGATAAAGAAAAAAAGAAATACAGAAGTTACATTGGATGGAAGATAGAAAGCTCGTTTAGAGGTTTAAAAGTACTAAAAGGAGAAAAAAATGAATTTTTATTTCAAATTGCTCCTCTTTTATCCCATTCCCTCCATCCTTTCTTGAATCTTTGTTAACATTTAAATTGGCATTCCTACAATGGCAAAACAAATATGATATGTAAGATATGTAATTTCCATAGGCTAAATCATCACAAAATTATACATAGGCCCTCAAATATCTTTTTACATTTATGCAATCCTTTTTAATAACCTTTTTTCTTCCTGCTTTTAGAACTTGAATTTAGAAGTAATTGTAGAGAATTTCCAAAATACAGAGAAGTACAAAAACAAAATGACCTATAATGCCAGCACTGATATTGGCCATTAGCATATCTTCCTTTAAATCCTTTTTTAAAAATTATTTTTATTAAATACATGCTCACTATATGGAGTTCAAACCATAAAGAATTATAGAGTAAAAAGTGAAAGTGTTGCTTCATTTCCCACCCCTGATTCCCCTCCAAAGGTAACCACTATTAACAGCTGGAGCCTACCTTTTCAAAGGTTTTTCTGTGTGCTTACATATATAGATTCTCATTTTTCTATTGCTTGCTTTTATCACCACTAATATGTCCTCAAGACACTTCCACATCAGCACTTATACATCTATCTCATTTTTTAAACACTGTATGTATTCTGGAACATGGATGTACAATACCTTTAACCATTCCTATGTAACAGACATGTAGATTGCTCCCAACAATGCTAGCAGTGGTAAACACATTGAATGCATACCTGTCTAGATGCACAACTTTTTCTGTAGGTTAAATTCTTAGCCTTAATATTGGTGGATCAAAGGAGATAAACATTGACTATCAGTTCACATTCCCAACACTGAATATTAAAAATCTTTTAAATTTCTGTCAATTTTATGCATGAAAATAGTATCTTAATGATGTTTTAATTTGCCTCTCCCTATTAGTGAGTCTATGTTTATTGGCATCTGAAGTCTCTCCTCTATCACTGTTTATATCTTTGGCCTATTTTTCTAATCAGCCACCTTTTTCTTTTCAGTTTAAAGGGACTCTGATTATCAGGGATATCAACTCAATTTGTGTCATACGTGTAGCTGATACTTTCCCCAGTCTGTTACTTATCTTTTTACTTTGCTTATGGCATCTTTTCACATTATTATTTTTTAAATGTTATGTAATTATACTAATATATCTATTTTTTCTTTATAACATCTGTTTCCTATCTTAAGAAGGTCCTACTCCCAAAGTTATACAATTATTCTTTTATTATTTCTTCAATATTTTGTTTTATTTTCTTCACTTAGCAGTTCAATCCTTGTGGAAATAACTTTTGTGAGAGATTTGAAGTCATATTTACCGTCTTCCCCCCAAATGGACTCTTAATTATCCTAACACCACCACTGGCTTGAAATGCCATCTTTAAATTCCCATTTACAATGGGTCTGTTGCATAACTAAATCAAGAATTGTGACTTTTTTTCCTCTTAAATCCCTGACAATAATGAGAATGCAAACCCCACTCATATCGTTTCTTCCATTCTCTTCTAACTAGCCTCCTCCCTTGCAGTTTTGCTTCCCCTATAAATCATTTAATACAGAACATCCAAAGTAACCTTTAGCAAAAATGATCTGTCTCTATCTATCCTACAAAAGCTCTCAGTTGTCTTCATGAAAGCCATATGCTTATGCCCTGGCCTACTAAGCTCTACGTGATCTGGCCCCTGCTTACCTCTTAGACTTCGCCTCATGCTCCAATCAACACAGACCTCTTTTCAGCAGGTACTGCTATAATCATCCGCACTACACAAGCAAACAAAGTAACAAGCCCAAAGTCACACAGCTAATAAGTTGCAGAGACCCAATACCAGGCTCTCAATCACTAAGCGTGCCACATTAAATGCGCTCTATACAAAAAGCATTTATTTAAATACTTCACCAGTGTGAGTGTCTCAAACGCTCCCACGCAAAAAGACCCGCAGAAGGACGAGTATTAAGAGTCACGTAGTGCCCTAACTTGTCCGGCTGTAATAAAAAAATGACGATGGGGATAATACTATTCTGCGCAGCTGAGACTTTCAAAGTGCTCCCAGGCACAGTATCTCATCCAGCGCGGGAGAGACACAGTGACATTACCCGAGCGGCCACTGGGACCCCAGATCGGCGGACTGGAGAAGCAGACGCGGGCCTTACCTTCCTCGTCGTCCTGGTCTGCGCTGGACCCAGCGCCCGCCCAGTCCTGCGCGTCGCCCTCGGCCCCCGCCGCCTCCTCTTCCTCGGAGCCCGAACCCTGGCTGAAGTCAATCCGCTGGGCCAGACGCGCCAGATTCTGCGACATGGACAATGGCTGCAGGTAAGTCTCAGTGCCGTCCAGGCCTACCTCCTGGACCTGCTTCTCGCAGGCCGATTCGATGCTGATCCGCACAGCGCGCACCCCAGACATGCTGGCGGCCTCGACGAGCCGTTGGAGGATCCCGGCGTGAGCCAAAAATAGAGGTAGGGTGCAGAGGCGTCTCCGCGGAGAGCCAAGAACGCAGAACCCCAGAGCCGAGGTGCCTTCCCCGACCTTCAGGTAACTCAACGCAACTCTCCAGCGGGAAACAATGCTTAAGGCCCAGCCACCTTCCCAGAATCCACTGCAAGGCCCCTCCCCGCCCGCTCCGCCAAGTCTCACGGATCAAAACTGCGCAGGCGCGGGAGCTCTGGGCTTTCAGCGAGCTTTTCCGGTGGATGCCAGTGCAAGGTTGGGAAATACTTCCGGGCTTGTAGGAGGCGTGGCCGGCAGCTGGAGGGAAGGTAGGACCCCGGGGTCAAGGTCCTGGAGAAGTTGTTCTGTGCGGTTTTGGTTTTTTTGTTTGTTTGTTTGGTTTTTTTTTTGCTACATCTTGCTCTGTCGCCTTGGCTAGAGTGCCGTGGATCCAGCCTGGGTCACAGCAACCTCAAACTCCTGGGCTCAAGCATTTCTCCTGCCTCAGCCTCCCAAGTAGCTGGGACTACAGGCAGGCGCCACGGTCCAATTTTTCTATTTTTAGTAGAGACAGGTCTCGCTGTTGCTCAGGCTGCTCTCGAACTCCGAACTCCTTATTGTTAGTTCCGGAGCAGAGAGAGAGAGAGACAGAGAATCGTTATTTTACTATTTGTGCCAATTATTCACCTAACCTGTTTAAGAAATCAGAATTGTGGAGAGTATCATTTTCTTCAGATAATGCTGAATATTGTTTAAATATTTTTTTAAAGTCTCTCAAAATATGTCATTACTGACTCATCTGGATTTTGATATTGTTGTATTTTATTCCAGTCGACCACTCTTTGGAAGACTAAAGTGATGGCTTTAGAGCGTAACCTTTGTAACCTTGTGGGCATGTTTTCGGTTTGAAAACTTATGAAGGCCTTTCATGGGGTTTCTCCAATTTGCCTTAGCTATCCAATTCTTTAACTTTATTTTCTGATACTAATATGTGAAGTAGCTGATACAAACCAGAAAGACCAGGGTGATAAGTTTGAATATTTAGTTCAAATTATCTGGCAAAACTAATAGGGTCCTACTAGAGACCAGGAAATTCCTTAATTGTGCCTTTAAGTTCTACTTTTAACCACGGTGGATAAAACTAAGGCAGGTTCTTCCAGAAGATACTGGCTGTTCACAAAATGAACCTAAAACAGTAGGAGTGGAAAGAGGAGGAAAAGAAGGCAAGTCTGGGCAAGGCAGTTCAGATATGGGAGGATGAAGAGATGGGAAAACAGGAGGAGGAGGAGGAGAAGCAGATTCAGCAGTTTTCTTTAATTCAGAAATGATTTTAGGGAGCCTTTTGTTTTCTTCCTATAGGGAAAGAACTTTGTCAGAGCCTCTTTTGGACACTTCTAAGTACCACTGAAGTAAACTCTCCCAATTATTTTGTTTAACTTTAGAGCTGGCGTTTTCTAACTGTCATGTAACTAAATTAATTTAGGCATTTCAAAGGTACCCCATTTTTGCCATTGTAGTTTGGGGGTCTTTACTGGTTTACTAAGACCATTCTTCTAGATATTGACAGAAGGTATCTCCATAAGTATTGTACATGAATCCAGCTGGAGTCTCTAAAGGTGGATGTCTCCTCAAGAGGAACAACTTGGCCTTAAATGAATGACTGCTCGTAGTTTGGGTTCTTTTTTTTAAGTGACCAAAGACTGAAAGGGAAAGATGTTTTGGATCTGGTGTGCTGCTTAATGGAGATTACTCTTCCACCCACGAGTCACTTCTCCCCTCTTACATGTCTTGGTGAAACCCAGGAATTCTGAGTGCTTAGGCACTAGGAGATCAACCCTTTATGTGTGCCCACTGAGTTAAGAAAGATTCCCTGTATGCTCTTTGAGGATTCCCTGTGGAACTGTTTCACGTCACAAGTGATGAGCTCAAACACTCACAAAAAGCCTTAGTTGACTAAGGTGACTTTTGCCCAGGGGAACGGTGTGCCTTATTTTGGGGAGTTATCTTCATCCTCATAGAAAGCTTTTCATTGGTTTTGATCACTCAAAAAAGGACTGTAGATACGCCAAATGAACCAAGCTTCAGAGTTTAGCTAGGTTTTTAATAAAAATTACAGATTTTGCTTAAGCTGTAAACATTCACTTCCTCTCTTCAGAGAGAGACTATTTCCTTCCCTGACCAAAAGTCAAATGAGAGAAGAGGCTGTATAAACTCTGGTGAGTAGTTCTACAGACAACCCTTAACCTCAGAGAAAAGTGAAAATCACAAATTCTCAGATAGCAGAATCTCTAGAGAACACATACAAAACTCCTGCCTTAAAAGCAGAGTTGAGTCACTTGACTAAAGTCTGAATCTCACACTAAATAAAACTAGGGAGATTTGAAGCTCAAGAGCAGTCTCAAAAGAGAACCCTACCAAATCCAATGAGGATGGATGGATGAAAAGGCCTTTTGTGCTGGTACCCAGGCCTTGATTGTCAGTGAAGTAGAGGATAACTGGAGGCTCAGTTTGGGCACCTTCATTGTTGCCAAATTGTCAACCTAAAATAATCAGGAATGTAGTTGAAAGAGAGTTTATTCAAGTGTTAAGTCTGAGGCCAGTCTGACCAGGAATCACACATTCCAAAAAATGTAAGTCAGTGTTACAAAGCATAGAAATTTGGAATCACTTATATAGCCAAAGCTTAGGGACACTTAATAGAATTTCAGCATCTGTCTATGTGAGGCTTACTGCATATTTGCAACGATCGATCTGATTAGTTGGGATGGTCTTTTTCTTTCAGTAAAGGCGTATTTAATATTCCACACTGAAGATGCAACTGTCGTGGATTCTTGGGAGCCATCTGGTCTGAGTTATATACAGGACAATAACAAAGATCAATGATTGGAAATGGGCACATCTGATCTCTGGTCTCTGCTAGTCATTTACAGAACAAAAACAATGAAGAAGTGAGTTAAGCTGTAATCTAAGAAAGCAAGCTGCAAACATGCTATGTGACTCAGTCTCCAGGGCTTAACTTCCCCACTAGCATAATAAATTTAGAGGGTCCTAAAATTTTATTTTCTTTTACAGTGATGGATGATAAAGGTACAAGAGGCAAGCCTTGTCTGCATTAAGTCTCCACCATCCACAAGTCACATACCCAAACCCAAAAGTCAAGGATGGGGAGCGGATATATTCAAACTTTTTAGTTGCAGAATCTGAAATTAAATGGCAGAGTTCTAGATAAAGAGAGAAGCAGGGTGAACAATCCGTCACATATGGAGAGTAATTCAATTATATTCCCCTATCTCACACCATAAAGAAAAATTCCAAATGGAGTAAAGATCTACATAAAAAAACATAGTGAAATCTTCCGCAGACTGTGATACATATGAGACTAACAACTGCTTAGAGGGGAGTGTACCTTCTGAGATACTTGTCAGACTCTGAAGCTTCATGGGGCTAAGCTCAGATCTTCCAAAGGGCAGAACTGAACCCTCCACCGTCTTTCAGGGCTGGGGAGAGAGGGATCTGCCAGGCTTTCAATCACAGCTCCAGAGGGAATCATGGAATGACAGGCAGGTGCAGAACAGAGGTGTACTGAGTCTTATTTAAAATGCAACCCAGGCCGGGTGTGGTGGCTCACGCCTGTAATCCTAGCACTCTGGGAGGCTGAGGAGGGCAGATCGCTTAAGCTCAGGAGTTCGAAAGCAGCCTGAGCAAGAGTGAGACCCTGTCTCTACTAAAAATAGAAAGAAATTAATTGGCCAACTAAAAATATATAGAAAAAATTAGCCGGGCATGGTGGCACATGCCTGTAGTCCCAGCTACTTGGGAGGCTGAGGCAGAAGGATTTCTTGAGCCCAGGAGTTTGAGGTTGCTGTGAGCTAGACTGACACCATGGCACTCTAGCCTGGGCAACAGAGTGAGACTCTGTCTCAAAAAAAAAAAAAATGCAACCCAGCTACATCTCCAATTATATACTGGAATCAGTCTCTCAATTCACTGGGCACAGTGGCTCACGCCTGTAATCCTAGCACTCTGGGAGGCTGAGGCAGGAGAACTGCTTGAGCTTAGGAGTTTGAGACAAGCCTGAGCAAGAGTGAGACACCTGTCTCTACTAAAAATAGAATAATTAGCTGGGTGTGGTGACTCTTGCCTGTAGTCCCAGCTATTCAGGAGGCTAATAATGCCACTGTACTCTACCCAGGGTGACAGAGTGAGACTCTGTCTCAGAACAAAAAAAAAAAAGAAAGATAGAAACCCTCACTGGTGAAAGATATCCAGAACATGCAATATCCAGCATATAATAAATGATAATAATAGACAGGCAAAGAAGTAGGAAACAATGACTTTTAATCCAAAGCCAAAACAAATAATAGGAACATATTCATTAAGGATGGGAGGCAAGGACTTTAAAATGGCAGATTATTAAGCCTGGTGTGGTTGCTCACACCTGTACTCCTAGCACTCAGGGGGGCTGAGACAGCCTGAGCAAGACCCTGTCTCTGTTGCCCAGGCTAGAGTGCCATGGTGTCAGCCTAGCTCACAGCAACCTCCAACTCCTGGGCTCAAGCAGTCCTGCCTCAGCCTCCCAAGTAGCTGGGACTACAGGTGTGCACCACCACGCCCAGCTAATTTTTTCTATTTTTAGTAGAGATGGGGTTTTGCTCTTGCTCATGCTGGTCTCCAACTCTTGAGCTCAAGTGATCCTCCCACCTCGGCCTCCCAGAGTGCTAGGATTGCGGGTGTGAGCCACCATGCCCGGCCATTTGAACATAGTTCAGATGGCCACCTGTGAGTAGTTAAAGCATGGCTGCTGTGATTGACTGAGACTTAGCTACTTGTGGGAGTAGGTTACATTCTGCTTATGCATCCAGTTGGATTACATTTCATTAGGTAGGGAGAAACCTTTAGTCCCAACGTAAAATATGTAAGGAGGCAGATTTATGCTAAACCTAATTTAATAGTGTACAGTGCCTTACAAAGCAATATTAATAGGATTTATCCTATTTTATTTTAATTATTTGCTCATATGAGTTGTGGCTCATAAAATGATACCCCAAATATGGCATTTCAGCGTGCTGAGTGCTTTGAATTAAAGGAGATTAAAAGGCCTCTGAAATAAGCCTCAGGACTAAATTCTCTCTCTGACCTTCCCTGCCTCGCTGTTTCTCTGATCCTCTTTCTTTTCTGAAGCACGGGAAGGTACTCTGGAATTTCTTTTTCTGACTAGGGAAGCTTCTTTCTGAAAGAAATGCAATTCCCTTCCCTAGGAATCTCATCAAATAACCAGGAAAGGTTAGCCACTAAGGAGAGGAGAGACAGCATCTTCACCATGCCCAGATAGGCTTTTCCTCTATTCTTCCGAGGGCTGCTCCAAGAGATTACTTGGGTGACTTTATCTGCAAATAACACAATCTGCTCACAGTGAAATTCTGCCCCCATCTTCCCACCATCTCCACAAGAGTTCAGAGGAACTTTGTCCCAGGCCATTGTTCTTTTGGCTCATTCATTTCCCGTAAAAATCATTTACTCTTACAGCCCCCATTTCCCTTCCCCTATGAAGAAGGGCATATAAAGCATCTGGATTTCATGTAATTATTAGGTAATCATTCTCCTTGGATTCCCCATGTTTATGCACATTAAATAAAGTTTGTGTACTTTTTTCTCTATTAGCTTGCCTTTTGTCAGTTCACTTTCAACTTATCTTCAGAGAGTGGAAGGGAAGCTTGGACTCTACCCCTGCACATTTTAGTGTCCCCACTAGACCAAGCTCCTCTGGGGCAGGGACCATGTCTTATTCATGCTTGTCTTCCTAGTACCTCGCACCGTACCTACCAGTACAATACATGTTAGTACCAGCACAGTATGTACCACAGTGCCTGGTATAGTATGTACCAGTAAATTGCTATTGAATGAAAGAATAGGCCATACAGAGGATTCACAGATAATCTAAAAGGAAGCTGGGGTTTTAAAACCAAAGGCAAATGGGAGTCTGCTTTTAGGTATATACTGTAGTGGCAAATACTAGGTTGCTAATGCAAAGAATATCAAGTATTAGTCTAAATTTAAAGAAGTTAATTTTTGCTGTAGTTAATATGCCTCAGAAAAACAATGTATCAGAGAAAGGAGGCTAACAATAGTTGTTCCAGGAACAGTAACCATAGATTTGGCCAATGAATATACTAGATTTTTCTGTGAAAAATTCAGTTTTTAATATTTCTTTAGTCACATAAATTGACCTGTTAGATTATGTTCTTAGTTTAGGTTTGGAAAGATGGTATGACATTGTGATTATAAGATAGTCGTAGTTCCTGTTTCCTAGCACACAGCTCCTAAAAACCCTTAGACTCTCCTGAGTGACAAGTGTTTTTTTCCTATGCTTAAGAAATGACTAATGGCTGGGGCTCCTGATGGCTTTAGGTTGGGGGCTGCTTGCCAGGGGAACCAACCATGTGATTAAAGAGTTAGAACCATGTGATTAAAGAGTTGGAACTTTCAGGGAGGGGAGAGGGGCTAAAAGTTGAGCTGATCATCAGTGACCAATGATTTAATCAATCATGGCTACGGTAAGGAAGCCTCAATAAAAACCCAAATGAAAAGGGTTTGAACATGTGCAGGACCCAGAGAGGGTGTGGAAGCTCCACATGCCTCTTCCTATGTCTTCCATCTGGCTGTTCATCTTGTCCTTTATTATATCTTTTATTAATAAACTGGGAAATGTACATAAAATGTTTCCCTGAATTTTGTGATCTGCTCTAGCACATTAAATTTGAAGAGGTGGGTATGGAACCTGCAATTTATTACCAGGTTGTTCAGAAGCACAAGTCACAACCTGGGGCTTGTGATTGGCATCTGAAGTTGGCTGCAGTCTTGGGGCAGGGAGACTGAACTATTAGCCTGTGGGATCTGATGCTATGTCCAGGTAAATAGTGAAGGAATTGAATTAAATTATAGGACACCCACCTGGTATCTGCTGGAGAATTGCGTGGTGTGTTGTAAAAACACCACATATATATCTGTCTGGTCACAAGCATTCTGTGCTGTATTTAGTGTGTGAGAACAGGAAAAGCATTTTGATTTTTTTCTTATCTCTATTAGTGTGAATGTATCTGATCTCCAAGCTTTTTGAATTGTGTCTCTGAGCAAAAATAATTGGAGCTGAAACCCCTAAAAAAGGTACACAAAACTAGAAATTAAAAAGGATGAAATAAAATATGTAAATAGATGTTTTAATATTCCTTTACTCCTTGGAATGTCCTGTGCACTTGCTGTTCATGCGCCCCACTTTGGAGAACACTAATGAAGAATAAAGGCAGTATTTGTCTCTGTAGCCTGGAGAAGGTGTAGGACTTCAGGCGATTCTCACATCTGAAATCAGATCTGAAATCTGTAATCCAAAGTCTCATTCTATTTATGATGTTTGACTGCTGACAGCTTTTAAGCCTTACCCCAACCCCTTCCGCCCCATATTTTGGCAAGCTAAGACAGCTGGGTGCTGCCTTCTTTGACACCATGAGAAATTCAAACTGCATGTAAGAATCATCACCTTGGCCCTTCCCCCTAACCACCATGAAGACTGCAAGCCAATCTCCTTTCCTTGTTCTCTTAAGCCATTTTTGGACCTTAGGGGCTACCCTGCTCTCCTCAGAAAGCTTCATGATGTGAGTAACAAATCCTGTCATACCTTCCTGGGGTGTAAGTTCATTAGCCTTGACATCTGAATCAAATTTGGGGTGAGGACTATATTATGTCTCCGTGTCGAATGGCCACCACAAAACAGCATCCTTCTTTACAGTCCATCCTCACTTTATTTGTCTTCATAATACTTAATACTACGAGACATTGTGTCTTTATTTATTGTCTTCGCCTACTAGATAGATCCCCAGTATCTAGTGAAATGCCTGGCATAATCATCCAAGTGCCTACTGTGGCTAGGTACTGTTAAAGGCACTAGTGCTACAGTGCTGATCACAGCCCTTGCCCTCACCTTCATGGAGTTTATATCCCAGAGGACAGGACAGGTATTCAATACATTATTTGTTAAATGAAAGAATATTATTTTTGTTTGGAGGTAAGATATTAAAAAGAAATATTATATCATGAACAATTTTATTTTTTGCTTCAAAATAGTGCTTATTCAAAAATATTTAGGAATTTATGCTCATAAGACATAGCTAACATCCAAAATAAACCATCAGAAAATATTACTTGAAGATTAAGTGCTTAATACCAAAGAGCTCCTGCATCTTGTACGTTAGCAAGGTTGGCATTAGTAAGACTAATGGTTAATGGTTATAGATTATAGAAGGTTAATGATTATAGAAGAACATTGAGGAAAATTTCAACCTTTTCAATCAGTAAAAGTGTAATTTTATATTTCACAGAGGACAGTGGTCATGTTTAGCACTACGCTCACTTCAACATTGTATTTTGATGCTGTTTCTTTTCCCTTTTCTTCTTGCAAATAACCAAGGTACAGACTAGTTCCAATTGGCAGTCCAGACAAGGGAGGAATCATGGCTAACCACTAGTTGCCAATGTCTGTGAAAGGCAAACTGCAAATTTCTGAGTGTGGTTTAACTTCAAAAGGGTGAAAGGCTCCCGTATGCCACCTTGCTCCATAAAAAAAGTATACTCTGATTTCTAGAATGGATATTTAAAAATCCAATACAAGGATTCAACAACTATCAACATTTCTTTCTTTCTTTCGTTAAGAGATGGAATCTCACTCTGTTGCTCAGGCTGGAGCTCACTGAACATTTCTAAACACTTGATTTTTCTAATACCCAGAAATGTCTACTTAGAAGTTGTAAGACTAATTTGAAAAATTTAATAATGTCATACAAATATATATTATTACTAAATAGGAGTAATACATGATTCCTGATCATGTTTACATTTAAGATATAAACATAAGATTGATTTTGCTAATATTACAAAAAACAATGAAATTGGTTCAATAAATGTATATATGTAGAAAAAATAAAAGCACATCTCAATTAGGTATCTTTGTTCCCAATGTCTTTCATACAGATATATGAAATATAGAATACAATGTTAGTATATTCCCTTCATTTCAAAAGCCAATAAAAAATGAGGTTTAAGTAGAAGATAACTTATATTAGATTTTATATTAGTATCAATTAGTGAAATAATTAACATTATTTCTTTTTCTAAGTATCAGCTGATTTAATCTCGTCCAATTGTATGGGTCTCTTTTGGTTGATCAATACGATAGAGAAACTCTGCAGGTAAGAAGTATCCAAGATATTCCACTATATCTGGGGTAGTGTCATAATGGTAGTGTCCACCTTCTCCATGATGACTGAAAAAATGTGTGTGCTCCAGTCGCAAATCAAAACCCTAGGACAACAGACAAACAATTTGTTAGTATTCGAATATTTACTTTTGTTTTTTTACTCAAATTGTAGCACTCAGTATATACTTTTCTTTTGGCTATATATATATATTTTGAGACAGAGTCTCACTCTGTTGCTTGAGCTAGAGTGCTGTGGCGTTAGCCTAGCTCACAGCAAAATCAAACTCCTGGGCTCAAGTGATCCTCCTGCCTCAGCCTCCCGAGTAGCTGGGACTATAGGCATGCGCCACCATGCCTGGCTAACTTTTGTATGCATATATATTTTTAGTTGTCCAGCTAATTTCTATTTTTTTTAGTAGAGACAGGGTCTCACTCTTGCTCAGGCTGGTCTCGAACTCCTGAGCTTAAATGATCCTCCCGCCTCGGCCTCCCAGAGTGCTAGGATTACAGGCTTGAGCCACTATGCCCCCTTCCTGTATAGAGCTTTTTTTTAATTTTTATTTTTTTAAATAAAGACATCTTGTTCTGTTGCAAAAGCTGTAGTGCAGTGGTGTGATCATACCTCACTGTAACCTTGAACTCCTGGCCTCAAGTAATCCTACTGCAGCTAGAACTACAGGTACACACCATCAGGCCCCTGCTAATTTTTAAAACATTTCTGTAGAGATGGGGTCTCCCTATGTTGCCCAGGCTGGTTTTGAACTCCTGGCCTCAAGTGATCTTCCTGCCTCAGCCTTCCAAAGTGCTGAGATTACAGGGATGAGCCACTGTGCCTGGCCAGAGTTTTTTTTTTTTTTTTTTTTTTTACACTTAACATGATGTTTGGAGATGTTTGTATATCGGATCATAAAAGAGCTTCCTCCTTCTTTCACACCTAACATGGTGTTTTCTATTGTATGTACATAACCTTTGCCAATTGACATTTACATTATTTCCAGTTCTTCTGCTCTATAACAACACTGTCATGAATAACTTTTTAACTAATCATTTTACATAATTATGTCTATATTTAAGGATAAAATCCTAGACATGTAATCACTGGATCAAAAAAAAAATCAGTATTTTGGTAGATATTTTCTTTGAAATGGTCTATAATATTCTTTCTAATGTATAATATTAGAATATAAGGAACACCAAATAAGATAATAGAGGACCTGAATTTTATTTAATAGTTGTGATTCTATTAATTTTTTTTTTTTTTTTTTTGAGACTGGGGTCTTGCTATGCTTACCCAGGCTGGTCTCAAACTCCTGGGCTCAAGTGATCCTTCTGTCTCAGCCTCTCAAATAGCTAGGACTGCAAGGGTATGCCACCATGCCTGGCTACATCTACTATTCAATAAAATGATTTTGGGTATTATTTAAAGTGCCTTGCCTTCACTTTCCCAAATATAAAATCTGCTCTGCCTAACTCATAGGGTGGTGAGCCACCTGCTGCTCCCTTACCTTTCAAAATAATTCTAGAGATTATCCTAGTTCTTAAATAACTATTAAATACAACACAAAAAGTACCTAATTCTAAAAGAATATTCTAAAAATCAAGCATTATCATTGTAGTATAGTACAATATAAAAGACACACAGACTTACTGGGTCTCTGGAGACAAAAACTGGTAGACAAACCAAAGGAGCCTTCATCTCATAAAAACACAACCAATTATTCACATCTTCATCTGAGTTCAAGGGGCAGGAAGAAAATTCTGCAGGCTTCAGTAGAAGATTGTTAAAAAGAAAAAAAAAGATTGTTAAACAGGTAAGCATACTGAATATTATTGAGAAATAAAATTTTTAAAAATATATAATTTCATTAAGATAAAAATTTTAAGCCTTCTTATACATTCTACTGACTATTTTTGGACCTTGAATAGCCAAAACAATTTTGAAAAAAGAAGAACATTATATGTCTGATACTTCTTGACTTCAAAACTTACTACAAAGCTACAGTAATCAAAACAGTGCAATACTAGCATAAAGACAGACATCAGACCAGTGGAATAGAGATTCCAAAAATAAACTCTTGCATATATGGTCAAATGATTTTCTACAAGGGTGTCAACACCGTTTAATGGGGAAAGGACAGTCTTTTCAACAAATGGTGCTGGGAAAACTGGATATTTGCATGCAAGAGATGAAGTGGGACCTTCCACCTTACACCATATGCAAAAATTAACTCAAAATGGATCAAAGACTTAAATGTAGAGCTAATACTTTTAGAATACCTATGGTAAAAATTTAATGACATTGGATTTTGGCCATGATTTCTTGAAAAGCACAGTAAACAACAACAAAAATAAACCAGACTACATCAAAATTAAAAGTTTTGTGCACCAAATGACAAATGTGTATCAACAAAGTGACAAGGCAACTGATGGAATTGGAGAAAATATTTGCAAATCATATATCTGATAAGGGGTTAATATCCAGAATATAAAGACCTTGTACAACTCAACAAACACCTTAATTAAAAAACGAGCAAAGGATTTGAATAGATATTTCTCCAAAGAGGACATGTGAAAAGAATAAGAATGTGAAAAGATGTTCAACATCACTAATAATTACGGAAATGCAAATTGAAACCACAATGAGATATCACTTCATACCAATAGGATGGCTATTAAAAAAAATTTATAATAAGTGTTGGCTA
The DNA here is from genome assembly GCA_963574885.1 of Lepilemur ruficaudatus. NCBI lineage: Eukaryota > Metazoa > Chordata > Mammalia > Primates > Lepilemuridae > Lepilemur > Lepilemur ruficaudatus. The sequence continues at coordinate 14,669 of CAUYRT010022244.1, forward strand.
GGGTGTGGAAAAATGCCTTGCTGATGGAAATGTAAAATGGTGCAGCCACTGTGGAAAATGGTATGGCAATTCCTGAAAAAATTAAATATAAAATTATCATATGACCCGGCAATCTACTTCTGGCTATATACCCAAAAGAACTGCAAGGTCTTGAAGAGATATTTGTACACCCATGTTCACAGCAGCATTATTCACAATAGCCAAAAGGGGGGAGCAACCCAAGTGTCCACTCTGGATTAACAGATAAAATGTGGTGTATACATACAACGGAATATTATTCTGCCTCAAACAGGAAATTCTGATATATGCTACAACATGGATGAACCTGGACAACATTATCCTATGGGGAATAAGCCAGTCACAAAAGAACAAATATTGTATCATTCCACGTATATGAGGTATCTAGACTAGTCAAGTTCATAGAGATAGAAAGTAGAATGGTGGCTGTCAGAGAAAAGAGGGGAATGAGGGTTACTATTTAATGGGTACAGAATTTTAGTTTTACGAGATAAGTTCTGAAGACGTATGCTGGTGATGGTTTCATAGTAACAGTGTAAATAATACCACTGAGTTATCCACTTAAAATCTGTTAAAATGGTAAATTTTAGATTATGTATGTTTTACCACAATTAAAAAATAAAGTGGGATTGTGGAAAATGGCGGAATAGGAGTGCCCTCCTGGCTCTCTGCTCTCAGAGTCGGAGGTGAAATAGGCAGACTACTGCACGCAAGTGAACTCCACTTCTACAGGACCAGCTCTGCTGATCTACAGAGAACCAGCGTGGG
>CAUYRT010022247.1:0-11256 GCA_963574885.1 Lepilemur ruficaudatus
TAATTGTGAATTAAGTTGTAATAACCATCCCAGTGCAGGTGTCTTTTTGATAAAATGATTTATTTTCTTTTGGGTAAATACCCAATAATAGGATTGCTGGATCAAATCATAGGTCCACTTTGTGTTCTTTGAGGAATCTCCATACTGTTTTCCATAGAGGTTGTACTAATTTGCAGTACCACCAACCATATGTAAGTGTAACTTTCTCTCTGTACCCATGCCAACATCTATTATTTTTGGACTTTTTAATAAAAGCCATTCTAACTGGGATAAGATGATATCTCATGGTGGGTGTAATTTGCATTTCCCTGATGATTAGTGATGTTAAGCATTTTTTCATATGTTTATTGGCCATTTGTCTATTTCCTTTTGAAAAGCATCTGTTCATATCTTTTGGCCACTTTTTGACTTGGATTGTTTGAGTTTTTCTTGCTGATTTGCTTGGGTTCTTTGTAGATTCCGGATATTAGCCCTTTATCAGATGTATAGTTTGTAAATATTTTCTCCCATTCTGTAGGTTGTCTATTTGCTTTACTGATTTTTTTCTTAGCTGTGTAGAAAGAAGCTTTTTAGTTTAATAAAATTCTATTTACTCATTTTTTCTATTACTGTAATTGCCATTGGGGTCTTAGTCATAAATTCTTTGCCTCAGCCAATATCTAGAAGAGTGTTTCCTACATTTTTTTCTAGAATTCTTATGGTTTCATGCCTTACATTTAAGTGTTTTATCCATTTAGAATTAATTTTTTGTGAATGGTGAGAGATAGGGGTCCTGCCTGTTTCATTCTTTTGCATGTGGCTATCCAATTTTTCCAGTACCATTTATTGAATAGGGCTTCTTTCCCCCAGGGTATATTGTTTTATGCTTTGTCAAAGATCAATTTGCTGTAGGTAGATGTTTTATATCCAAGTTCTCTATTCTGTTCCATTGATTTATGTCTCTATTTTTGTATCAATACCATGATGTTTTGGTTGTTATGGCCTTGTAATATAGTTTGAAGTCAGATAATGTGATGCCTCCATATTAGTTCTTTTTGCTTAAGATTGCTTAGATGCAAAAATCAACAATAAGATGCTTGTAAACTGAATTCAACAGCACATCAAAAAAAAAAAAAAAATAATCCACAATGACCATGTGAGCTTCATCCCAGGAATGCAATATGGTTCAACATATGTAAATCAATAAATGTGATTCACCACATAAACAGAAGCAAAAATAAAGTCCATATGATCATGGCAATAGATGCAGAAAAAGCATTGAACAAAATCCAGCACCCTTTCATGATAAACACCCTCAACAAATGAGACAGAGAAGAAACATATTTCAAAATTTTAAAAGCCACATATGACAAACCCATGGCCAACATCCTGCCAAATGAGGAAAAATGAAAAACATTCCCACTAAGAACTGGAACAAGACAATGGTGCCCACTGTCACCACTTCTATTCAACATAGTGCTGGAAGTCCTAGCCAGAACAATCAGACAAGGGAAAGAAATAAAAAGTATCATGCCGTACATGGGGAAATAGAAGGTCAAACTATCACTTCCGCTGATGATAAGCTCTTGTATCTAGAAAACCTCAAAGACTCCACCAAGAAACTCCTGGAATTGATAAATTAATTCAGTAAAGTCTCAGGTTACAAAATCAATGTACATATTAATAAATCAGTTGCATTTTTATATACCAATAACAGTCAAAGTGAGAGTCTAAGACACAATGACATTCATAATACCCACAAAGAAAATAAAATACCTAGGATTATACTTAACCAAGGAGGTGAAAGAGCTCTACAAGGATACCTATGAAACACTGAGGGAAAAAATCACAGAGGACCCAAAGAAATGGGAAAACATACCATGCCATGGCTCTGTAGAATAACATTGTTAAAATGTCCATACTTCCCAAAGTGATTTACAGATTCAATGCAATCCCCTTCAAAATTCCAACCTCATACTTCATAGATAGAAAAAGAATAATTCTATGCTTCATTTGGAACCAGAAAAGAGCCCGGATAGCCAATGAATTTCTTCTTTCTCAGGGAAACTCAGTCCCTTTTCTTGAGGCCTTCAACTGGATAAAGCCTTTACAGATTATCGAGGGGCATCTGCTTTACTCCAATCTATAGATTTAAATGTTAATCATATTGTAAAAATATCTGCACAGTAACATCTAGACTGGTGTTTGTCCAAACACTGAGTACTATGGCCTAAGCCAAGTTGACACATAAAATTAGCCATTATAGTGTTTTAAAATTTACATGCCATTATGACACAAAGATCTACCTTTATGGATATATGTATAGAATATTTTTGTAAAAGTAGAATTGCTAGAAAATGTGTTACCTGTTAAATATATGTTAAATATGAAAGATATTGTTATCCAAAAATTCTGCATCAATTTACATTCCAACAGTCTTTGAAGTTGCACAATGCATTTAAATATTTTCTAGTAATTCTCTGTGATTGCTATCCCTGAAATATATTTTCCTTTATCCACTGTTCATTCCAATATATAATTATTGAATGCCTTCTATTCTTCAAGCATTGTGGAAGTAATCATATAATTAAGCTATTGTTCTAAAGGAGCTTAAATATAGTGGTGGAAATTCATGCAATCAGATAATTATAAATGATGTGAAAGAGTTATCATAGATGTCTACATGGATATTGTGGCAGCATGCAGTAAGTGCCTTCTCATTTCTCTTAGTGTTTGGGAGGGAGGGATATCCAGGTTGAAACATAAAAATTAAAAGAAAGCCTGTAAAAAGGAAAAAGATAGCATTTCAAAAATAAGACCATATATGAGCAAAGACTTAGGAGTTAGGAACTATATTGTGTCCTTGGGGACTCTATACATAGTCTTACATTGTTGAAGCATAAAGTGTGAAATCAATCCCCACAGAAAATGGGGCTGCAGAGCTAGACCAGGGTCAGATTGCAGGTGACCCTGAAAGCTATCTTAATGAGCTTGCATATTATGTGCTAGATGATAGCAAAATTTTACAGGGTGTTAAGCAAGATGTGGAAATGGTCATATTTAAACTGCTGAGGCACTGAGTGGAGAATGTATTTGAGGAGCGCAAGAGCAGTGACAGAGTAATCAGGAAACCAGTACAGGAAAAAAGGTTGAAGTGGTAGGCCATGGCCAGGCAAATGATGATCTTATTTCAATAAGAATTTCAGCTTCATCTTACCTGAAATGGATGCTTCCAAGCTGAGGATTAATATAATTAAATTTAAATTTTAGATCACTCTTACAATGAAGAGGATTCATTGTAAGGATCGATGGGAATGGTGGAGGTTATTGATTTGATGCAATGCTAGTTAATTTGCCAGACAAAAGATTGCTGTCCATAAATAAGAAAGATGTTCTATTAATTAGTAAGGAAAGGTAAGCAACTCAAAATTAAAGAAACACAGTTTGTTTTCATGTAGTTTTCAAATTTTCTACAATCAGCATATTTCTTTTCAATGTAGCAGGTTGTGAAAAAGTACAGGGAAAAGTATTCCTGTCTTTCAGGAATGTGTTGAGTCAATTGGGAACTATAACAAGAATCATTAATGAAAGAGTAAAATGAAAAATTTATTACTGATGAAGACAAAGTATCTAGGGAAAGTGATTTTTAACTCTCCGTTACTGCTTTAGAGGAAAGCACACTCTAAGGAGTGTACAAGGGATATTGAACATCAGTGTGTCTTATTGCCCGAGCTCCTGGGACACATCACTTCTCTGGAAGGTACAGAGTCAAGTGTTGAGGGCAGAGACACTTCTAGCTTTTATTTTTTACTTTTAACACCTTAGGTTTAAACATAAATTAATAATTGATCAGTAGTGTAGTAGCAATGGTTACTATTAATACATATCAGAATGATATAGATCCAACATCATGAGGCCATTCTCAAAGTACCAATGACTGCTTCTTTAGGTCTCTTCCTTAGTTTAGGTCAGCAAAGTAGATTAAGTTTACACCCTCAGAAATCTTTGAAATAGTGATATTTATCTTTTAGTTAAGTTTCTTTCAGGATTATTCTGTTTACAAGGCTGAGAGTTTATTTTTCATTCTGCTTCCTGTGACAAGTTTTGCTCAGCCATATTGTCCAATATAATCCTTTGGAGGTTCTCCAGTGAAATGAAATAGTATTGTAAAGGAACTCTCACATTAAAATACTCATCACCCCAATAATAAAATGTCAGCCACATTGAGATGCCCCAAATTTTAATGAAACCTTTTTCTATTATCATATTCCAAAGATAAATGAATCTTAAAAATTTAAATTCTTTTGAAAAATTAAATCCAGAATCAAAGTCTGAAAGAGTTAAATTTTAAAAGTCCAGTTCAATCACTCTTCAGTTAATAGTCTAAGGTCTAAAATCATTAAGTTATTTTTTTCCAAAGTTCATTCCCCCTACTTTTTTTTTTTTTAATTTTGGAACAAGAGAGTTCTTTTTTTTTTTTTTTTTTTTTGAGACAATCTCATCACTCTGTTGCCTGGGCTAGAGTTCCATGGCATCAGCCTAGTTCACAGCAACTTCCAACTCCTGGGCTCAAGCGATCCTCCTGCCTCAGCCTCCCAAGTAGCTGGGACTACAGGCATGCACCACCATGCCAGGCTAATTTTTTTCTATATTTTTAGTTGTCCAGCTGATTTCTTTCTATTTTTTTTTAGTAGAGATGGGGTATTGCTGGTGCTCAGGTTGGTCTCGAATTCCTGAACTCAAATGATCTGCCTGCCTAGGCCTCTGAGAGTGCTAGGATTACAGGTGTGAGCCATCGCGCCCAGCCAGAACAAGAGAGTTCTTAATGCCAGAGTGAGGTTGGGATTTTTTAAAAGTTAAGTTCTTAGCTGTCTTTCACTGAAATAGGTATGATGACTTGAGGATCTCCGAACTGTATTAGTTCAATGTCAAGTATTTCGTTAGCTTTACTTTGAAAGAATTTAAAGAGTTAATAAGATCAGCAATAATATTCCAGCACTGAACATATGCTTTCCAAATTAGAAAAACAGGCGTATTATAAACTCCCAGGCTAATAATCCCAAACAAAATTATACAGTTATGTTCCCAGAACTCTAGTGGTTTTTAAACACATGCACAAACACACACACACACTGTGGTACAAACCACTGGTACCTTACTAGAATACTGTCTGAAATTTATGTCCTGTGAATCTAAACTTATTTAGGTTTTATACATTTTTAGGGGGTAATAGTCCACATGTCTACTCTCTCAGAGTAAAAATGGAGACATTTGAGAAGTTGTTGACTTCTCATAAAAGTCAGAAGTTTGTGGTAACTGTGCTCGTATTTTAGCACTTTTCTGTTCTATATTTTTTCCAATCTTTTTCCTCTCCCAGTATCAATAATGAATTGTGTGTAGACCATGAATATATTGTTTTTAAACCTCCCATGTTTCTGAGAAGGCATTCTAGGATCCTGTGCTTCAATATTTTGTACCGAATTTTGTCACTTAGGCCTGAAAAACCAGCCTCCTAAGAAAGGATCTTTCCTCTTATGTAATTAATCTCTCCAGAGCCAGACACAGTCTTTGTGGACTGAGTGTCTCTTAAGCATGTGTTCAAGCCACAAGAATTCAAGTTTAATAAACTCTTCTGTAGTTGCCTGTTTGGATCTGAATACTAATAGAATTTAAGATAACAGATCTGGAGGTGCTATATCCTCAGTGATCCTCTGTAGGGCTCTACAATGCAGATGGATCAACTCACAGTTTAATTCAGCAAATATAATCCTATCCTATAATGTCTCAAAGGCCTTTAAAATGAGATAAGTCTCTTCTACATACAATGAAATCTTTGGCTCAGCTTAACCTATTTACTAAGACTCTGTGGATCTACCCAAGTCTGCTGCTACTTGCTCACGTTTGCTTTGGGTATGTTAAGTTCAAGATATGACAGCTAGAATCCTGAAGTCCTTTTGTGCCTGCTAAAGCCTTCATCTTTGCTTAGGTCTCTTAAGCTATGTAACCTTCACTTTGAGGTTGCCAATATTAGAAACATACATATATTAAAAATTATTCATTGTTTATTAAAAATTCAAATTTAACTGGCCATCTTACTTTTTATTTATTCTTTTACTATTTTAGAGGGTTAACCTGTTACCATCTTGTATTCTAAATTGCTAAATCCAGCAAGCCTACTGCACTCATTTGCCAAAGTTTGTATAGCCACCTCTTTCTCATATCTGTTGTGAACCAAAGAAGTCCCTAAGCCTTTGGTTTCAGCCTTTGTTTTATTTAAACCTGGCAGCTCAAAAACCATTTGTTGGAAGCTGCTTATACCCACCCATAACTGCAGTCCATTCTCCAAAAGAGAAGGAAGGGGAGGAGGAAGAGAATGAGGAGGAGAAGAACAAAATTATCTTTGGACAAAGTTGCCAGAAACTGGCATGATCTGCTAACAATGCAAAAGTATGAAGTGCCCTAAGGTTTTAAAATTTTTCTCCTGCCTGCGTTGTGGCATGTAACAAGAGACTGAATAACTGAATGACGCTGATAACAACTGGAGAGTCCTGAGACTTGGAGCCAACCAATCAGGAGCCAACACGACCTTGGAGCCAACCAATCCGGAACCAACATGATCAGCCACTCTTGAAGGAGCAAATGAACTAAGGGGGGGAGGAGGGATGGTGTGCCCAGCATATGTAACCTACTGAAAAGTATGAAAGCTTAACTTTTACCCCAGGGCGGGGTCCTGGTTCGTAGGGAGGCCACTGCATTGGTGCTCTGGGACTTGGACCCTAGCTTGAGCTAGCCAGTAAACTCCTTTGTCATTTGAAAAAAAAAAAAAATTTTTTTTTGGATTGAAATTTACAATTTTGTGCAGCAACTCGCGGAGAGGTTTTTGAGCCCTGAAATGAGATTATCTTTCATTGTGTTTTCTTCTCAAGCAACCATCATTTTGCCATTAACTGGAGACGGAGGCAAAATGATTTTTTTTTGTTTGTTTATATCAAAGTTTGGTTTTACACATCACCTACTAAAGAATTTGCTCTACAAAATGTCAGCTGTATCTCCCAACTGTCTGTACCTTTGAACCAAATTTTGAGGTGATAAGGGCTTGTTTGCTCAAAAGTGCAGTTCACCAAATCCCCACAGAGGAAGTCACCTGCCACTGTATAATGTATGACATGGGAGCTTGTGAAGGGGAGCACATGCCACCTGTTGGTAGGCACATCTGAGCTTAGCACACTCCAGTTTATTCTTCCCTATTGACCAATCAGTGAAGTGAGCAAAAAGCAAGAAAGAGAAAAGGAACTAAATCCATCGAGGTCTCTGTAGGGGAATGGAGGAGTATGAGTGGGAAAGAAGCATTTCTCCTTTTTAACAATCAGAGATACAGTAAAGCTGAAGAAAAATGGTAACAACAACAGAATACATAACATATGGGGTGTATATTTTTATTGATAGCAGAAATAGCAAAGTTGCACAGAGAAAGCCTGATTCAGAAGCTAGTGCATGACATGGGGAGAAGGTTAAGTGCACCTCGGAGCCAGACAACTTGGCTTCAATTCAGGATTTTCTTCCAAACTGGGTAATCTTGTGAAAGCTATGTAATTTCTCTGCTTTAATTTTTTATATTCAAACAGAGAAATACAAACAGAGCCTCATTAAAATGCTGTTGTGTACATTGAATGAAATAATAAAAGTGAAATGTTTAGACCAGTTCCTAGTGCAAAGTGTTCATCGTATAATTAAGCTATTATAAATAACATCTTTTCCCTGAGCATGATTTTCATTCATTCATACATCCACTCATTTGTTCATTTAGGCCTGGCAGCTTTGCTGTGCACATGTGTGGTTTCCTCAACTTGTCTTCCATTTTCTCTTTTATCCTGAAGAGCAACAAAGAATTAGAGCAAGTTTTCTCAGACACCACTAAAGTGTTAAAAAAAATGGATAGGCTACATGCCTCAAGGATATTGAGAAGGAAGAAAATTTTCTGAGATCCTAATGAGAGTTAGACTCATTAGCTACCTTACTAAATAAAAGAGAAGATGAACAGATGTCATCCTATTTGAGGAAGCTTATTATGATGTTAGTGCGAGTTATTCTCAGTACAGGATGGCATAGTGTTCCATATACATTTAATTTGATTGCTCTCTGAAAGCTCCATGTGTCTACTCTCACCTCTCAAACTAGTTGTGGCTCTGCAGATACTGTCTTAGCAGATTTAGGCAGGGAGTTTTGGATGACTTTTAATAGCTTTAAATAGTTAAGAAAAATGGATGTTCCTCCATTTCCCCATCCCAAGCAAGTTATCAGAGAATTGTACCTGGGTTGTGCAGCCTGCTTGCTCATACAGGGGGTTTCTACTCCTTAACATGAACTGAAGAATTGGCTGGGCGTTCAGGCTTGGTATATTCTACCTGTTATGCTGTTTTCTTAACCTCTCTACTTTCGATTCAATCTGCAAGTACGTTTTTAGTCAATTAATTGGAATGGACAAAGTCGTGGCAAAAATGCAGATAGCCTATTCAATAAAGCTAGGTATAAAATATATTAATAGATGTTCATTATCAAATTTATATATCCTCAAACCATCTTTTCTTTATCCTTATTATTGTAAATTAAAGCACATTTACAGGTAAACCATCACAAACAAATGTGTAGCTTAATGAGTTATTATAAGGCTAGCTCCCTTATAATTTATTTTCATCTGGATCAAGAAATAGAGCTGTGCCACCTACGCCAGAGGCTCCACATGTGCCACATATAATGATATTTCCAGCTACAGTCAAACACTAGACAGTCCCATGGCTTCCCAATTGGTCATTGTTTACAAATTGATCATTGTACAAGAATTCAAGCTGTTAATATCCAATTTATATTTAGGCCTAGGTTTTAAATTTTAACCTTTTGTATTAAATCTACCTTTTTTACTCTAAGAATTTTTGTTCTAAAGACATAATGAATAAGAGAATTAAAATATTCTATAGATATTCATTAAATTTATACCACAGTATGTACATTAAAGTCTTATAATAGCATTACAAATACTGCTGCTTCCAATATAATCACTGAAAACAACTAAGGAAATTCGGTATTTGTTTCTCCATTCTCCCTTCCATTGCTTTTATAGACTTGCTCTATATACATCATCTGAATATTTAGCTTTTTTAAAACATTCATTTAGCTCTAATTGTATAATTATTCATAATTTTAATGTTCACCCCCATTGGTTTCTTTGATGTCTTTCAGATATTTTGGTTGCCTGAAGCTCATTCTCTAGTAAAGTCCCCAAGAAGGGTTCATTGGCATGATTCCTATAGTCTTACATGTGGAAAATAATTGTGCCCTCTGTGTTTGAAAGTCAGCATTGCTGGATATTAAATGTTGGCTTACATTTTTCCCCTTGAGTTACCTTACATTTCTTAGCATAAAGTATTGCTCTTGATGAATCTGATGATAGTCACGTTTTCTAGTGTAAATCACTTTTTATTTTTTTGTTGAATCTACATGGCCAAATGAAATTTTTACTGAAAACTTCAGTAATCTTACTGGATACATCTGTTTTTTTAGTTTCAAAAAAGTTTTCTTAAAACATATTTTTGCATTTTCTTTGTTCTTGCTTTTGTTTTGTTCTTCAAGGATTTTAATTTTTCTATTTTGGATTTTTTTTTACCTATCTTTAATATTTAACAATTTCTATTAGTTTTTTTTTCCTTCTTATGCATCACTTTTTGATTTATATTATTTTCTTCTTTTTATAGTTTATTTCTCTTAAGGCTTAGCTTCTCATATCTGAGTCTTTTTAATTTTTTTATCTGGTTATTTTATGTCTTATTATTTTCTTATTGTTATTGGCTCATTTGGAAACAGAAGATTGTAATTTTCATTTGTTCTAAGGTAATGTCTTACATTTGTTCAGTGGAGATGCTCTCATTGTAGGCATTTTATGCTGTCCTTTTTCTGTTGTTTGTTTCCTAATGCAATTTGATTTTTGTATTAGTTTGCTAGGGTTTCCATAGCAAAGTACCACAAACTGGATGGTTTAAACAACATAAATCTGTTGCCTTACAGTTCTGGAGGCTATAAATTTGAAATCAAGGTGTTGGCAGGGATAGCTCTGTCTGACAGCCATGAGATCTGTTCCAAACTTTTCTCTTTAATTCTCATAACTCCTTTGCTTGTGGCATAACAATTCTAAATCTTCACATGGTGCCTTCCATGTGTGAGTGTGTACCTTCAAATTTCCCCTTTTTATTAAGACACAAGTAATATTGGATTAAGGCTCACACTAATTATGTAATTTTATTCACTGGTTACCACTGTAAAAACCCTGTCTCCAAATAAAATCACATTCTGAGATAGTGGGGGTTAGGACATCAACATATGAATTTTGTGAGAACACCATTCAACTCATATGAATTTTGATACTTTTCTATTGCTTACCTTCGTTTGAATTTGGTTTTCCTAAACTTTTAGAAGCAAATGTGGTTCAGTTTATCTTCTCTACCTTCACAGACATTCTTTTTCTGGTTTTTGGGTAGCGACCAAATGCATGGTGACTTGATTTTTAAGATTTCTTGGCTCTTTCACCTCTCCCACCTTTTAATGGACTTTTGCTTTCTAGTATCTTTTTCTTACTAAATTTGGACTCCACGCTTAGGATTTTCTCCACAATATGGGATAGTCTCCTGGAAAGGAGTTCTGAACAGTGTCAAGTGCTAGTAGATGACTACTTTACCCCCTACAGATCTCACCATGGACTGCTTGTACTCATCCTTCTATAGGATTGGGTGAAAACCCTACCATCTCAACTGCTATTCTGAAGTTGTCTCACTTGTTTTCCACTGTTGATTATTTTGGGCCACTTCTTTCTCAGGTCCATCAGATTCTTATCATTATCTTTTGCTTTCTCCTGCAGAGATTCTGATGCCATGTTAAAAAGAAAACATTTTTTTTTTTTTTACTGTGTATTGTATTTTGAGTATATGAAGCTACCTTGTCGCCTGGTTTAATTTTAAGAGTTGTTCTGAGTTTTTCATTTTGCTCTACTTTTTTATTTAGGAAGTTGAAAAAAACTCCCTAATTATGCTGTTGTTGTTATATTCTCAGGATCACTCCTATAGCAAGGCAATTGTTTGATTTATATTGATGTATTTACCCACTCCAAGATTCCTTTCCCCTTTTTATCCTCCTTTAATCTTTACTACCCTTTCATATGTCATTTCAACTATTTAATGCTATCTGGGCAATGTGGCCTCAGCAAATCATAAAGGAGTCATTATTGTCTTT
>CAUYRT010022249.1:0-10173 GCA_963574885.1 Lepilemur ruficaudatus
GCTGCAGACTGGTACCGGTCCATGGCCTGTTAGGAACTGGGCCACACAATGGGAGGTGAGTGGTGGGTGAGTGAGTGAAGCTTCATTTACAGCCGCTCCCCATCGCTAGCATCACTGCCTGAGCTCCGCCTCCTGTCAGATGAGTAGCGGCATCGGATTCTCATAGGAGCGCAAACCCTACCGTAAATTGTGCATGCGAGGGATCTAGGTTGCATGCTCCTTATAAGAATCTAATGCCTGATGATCTGAGGTGGAGCTGAGGCGGTGATGCTAGCACTGGGGAGCAGGTGCAAATACAGATTCTCACTAGCAGAGAGGTTTGACTGCACAGAGACCATAATAAATCAACTGCTTGCAGACTCATATTAAAACCCTATCTGTGAGTGGCAAGTAACAACGTAATAATAGAAAAGAGTGCACAATAAATGCAATTCACTTGAATCATACCAAAATCATCCTCCCCCACCCCACTCCCAGTCTGTGGAAAAATTGTCTTCCCTGAAACCGGTCCCTGGTGCCAAAAAGGTTGGGGACTGCTGCTCTTGATAGCAAAGCAATTTTATTTCTAGATGTATTCATTCTATTCTAACATGACAGAATGTTTCCATCCTTTCCCTGGTCTTCCCTCACCTACATCATAGCACACCTATAGCCAAACCCACACATATACAAAGAACAGGGGGGCCAATTGGCCTGAGCTGAGACTGTTCTGATCGAGTTTACAAACTCACATTTCTCTGCAAGATACTGACGTCAAGTCTTCTTATCTGCCCCCTGCCTTACCTCCAGCTATTCTGGGAATCACAATACAGTTCTTTGAGACATGTGCAAGATCAATAGCCACAACTTCCCTTTGTGTTTACTGTCTTTGCCACATAAAGCTAGATGGACTCACTTACCATGGACATTTCCTGGAGACTTAATATCAACTCACACAGACTTGATCATTGCATTCAAGGTGACAGCTCTCCCAGCCTCCTATGAGTGGCATTTTGTTCATGATACAGTCCTGTGGCACATCTACAGAGCATCCTGTTTTTGAAGGATTCTTAGAGACATTTCCTTCTGGTCTTAGCATCAGGATTAGTTGTTCTTCTTCCAAAGAATGGTTTTCATTTTTGTTGTTGTTTGCTTATTTTAACAGGTAGTACCATCACTCACTGTAGATTTGTCACTGTAAAGCCTATGGTGACATCTGTGGCTCACGTGCTGCAGTGTCTAGAATTTCATGGGTGTGCTTTGTCTACTGGGAACCAGCTTTATTCCTGGCTTGGTTTTGGTTCCAATGCTTTTCCTTTAATTTTTTTTCTTATTAATCCATCTTTTCAACTTCTGATTTATGATTTTTTTGATGAATCACATACACCTTTATAACTTGCTTTATAGTGTTTAGAACAAGGTGGGATACAAATTTTTCAAATCCAAGTCTTACTGTTATGCTGTACTGGGACTACATGGGAATAAGGAGGAATGTAAATACAATATAACCCGATTCTCAAAATGCTTCCATTTTCCATCAATTGTTTTATCCACCGCTAAATCCTGGTCCCTTGAACCGTGTTTGGCATGTGCCAAGCACTTGAAAACTATTTCTTGAATGAGTACGGGCTGATTTCAAACCTTCTTTCTCTCTCAGAGAACTGACTGCTTCCAATCTTGGCTGAAGTCCCTAAACCCAATCAGCTTCCTACCATCTTGCACTTATCATTTTCCTTAATTTTCATCTAACTCTAAATCTGACAAGGCTTTCACGCTTTCATTTTGAAGGAGATGGTTATTATGAGACGTAAGATCTATCCCACTGCCATAGCTTCCTGATCCCTTGCCAGGAACTGCCCACAACCTTTGAGAGAAGACGCTGATGCTGGTTCTAATGAATGAATCAAATGACTCATAAGATATTGATTAAACTTCAACCATGTGCCCTGCAGGAAGGAGAAGTACAAGGCATGACCCCTGCTCTTAGAACTTACATCAGTTTCTAAAAATCTCAGAAACTACGCTGCCACTAAAATACAGATTATTTTTTCAGTAAGTGAACTCAGTTTGAACCAGCTTGATGAAGTAGGAAAGGTACTATGTTTAAGCCTAAACTCTTCCTCACACCAGTTTTGTGAGGTTGGGGTGTCACCCTATTTTTCCTCTTTGTTTACTTATCTGAAACAAATCTAAACATCTCCATGGATAAATCTTACATCCTCCATACATGAACATAAATAACCATCATACTAGCCTTAATTTCCAAGTTTTAATGGCCCCTCCAAATAGAGAATGAAGGCATTGCCCCGAGCCCTGCCCTCTCCCCCAAGTCCCTCCCAGGAGTTTCTAAGTCCCCCTGTGTCCTCAGGAACAAGTTTGTCACCCTGGTTTCCAACCAAGGCAGACCACAGCCAGCCTCTGAGGTCTCTGTGAGAAGACTGCTTGGCCAAGGCAAAGGAATTGCTCTAGAATGTGCTGACACCTGCGATTGACAGAATGAGGGCAGGGTGGAGAGGAGCCCCCACCCCACAGCGCTCTTGTACTCCCAGTCTTCTGTGCCCCCAGCCAGGCTTGTTTTTGTCTGGGCTGCCACACAGCTGCTTGCATTCTCTCTCATCACAAGTCCCTCGTTTCTCCTCTCCAGGTACCTGGCTACAAAATTTCCTTCTGACCAGACCGGAGAAGTCTCGTGCTTATCAGCTCTGGTCAGTGTCTTCTCAATGCATCCAGAAAGTCCCCAGCCCACATTCCGCAGAGTCAGGATTCAACCCACAGCTGCATTATCCACTACTGGGAGGATGATCCACCGGAAAGATCCCTACACTCCCTTGCAGCTCACAGGGTTCAGAGGAATCCAGCTCTTCGTTGGGAGCACTGTACCACCAGATGGTGCAGCACATCGTTGGGAGCAGATATTTCTGTCAAGCAGTGGTGAGCAGAAGGCGCCAGAGCCCGCCACAACCTGTCGGTCTCACGACATGGGCATTTGCAAGTCTGTTCCGTGCGTGGTCCCACCATGTAGAGCGAAGAGACAAGAAGGTGGCAGTCAGTATTTTAAGCCTTGCTATTCCTTATTCATCTTTAAGGTTTCTTCCTCCCGTTTTTTCTTCTTCTTTTATACGACTTTCTTTGTACTACTTTTCATTTTTCTTTAAGCAGTAGAAGGTTTATATTACATATATATATATATATATATATATTTTTTTTTTTGAGACATAGTCTCACTGTGTTGCCCGGGCTAGAGTGCCATGGCGTCAGCCTAGCTCACAACAACCTCAAACTCCTGGCTCAAGCAATCCTTCTGCCTCAGCCTCTCGAGTAGCTGGGACTACAGCCATGCACCACCATGCCCAGCTAATTTTTCCTATATATATATTTTTTAGTTGTCCAGCTAATTTCCTTTTCTATTTTTAGTAGAGATGGAGTCTCACTCTTGCTCAGGCTGGTATCGAACTCTTGAGCTCAAACGATCCACCCACCTCAGCCTCCCAGAGTGCTAAGGATTACAGGCATGAGCCACCGTGCCCGGTCTATATTATATTTTTTAAGTGCCTCACTTTGGAAATGGAAGTGTCTGTGTAGGGCACCTTGAGGGCTTTTCCAAATCTGAACTCCCTGCTCAGAAAGTTCAAAGCTGTATCTTCAGTACCTCATGAGTTGCAAATATTCCAGCTTCCAAGTCAAATTAATCACTGCCTTCAGCTGAGGTATCATCCTGACACCTGGGGAGGACTGTGTTGATTTAGCAAGCTGATAGAGCCTGAGGAAGGTATATGCAGTGCTGATTTAAATCTATCCAACCGTGGAGAGAGCTCAGCGTGCTGGTGGAGGCAAACTCTGCAGCAGCAGCATAGAGGACGCAAGCACAGAGCCCCAGGGGTGGGAGGTGCACTTGGAGTTTATCCAGCAGATCATTGAAAGGAAATGATACAGTCAGATTTGCATTACAGAACAAGATACGGGACTGTCAAGGAGGGATAGGAACAGAAACCGGTCAACCAATAAAAACACTTTACAGAAACTCACCCAGGAGGTTGTGAGTTTAACTCAGACAGGAGAGGGATGCAGAAATGTGTATCATGCTCATGTGTAGTTGGGATTTGGTAATTGATCAGATGTGAGGAGTGAGAAACAGGCTGTCTGCTGCATTTGGAGTTGCGCTCAGTTCTGTATTGAACTGAAGAGTACTACTGAAGAGCAGTTCAAATAAAATCTGTCTCACTATTTTTTTTTAAGAAGCAATGTCCCCCAGGCTGGTCACAAACTCCTGGGCTCCAGTGATCCTCCCACCTCCGCCTCCTGAGTAGCTGGGACTATAGGTGTGAGTCACTGCACCCTACTAATTTTATTCTATTTTTTAGTGGTGGGGTCTCACTATATTGCCCAGGCTGTGTCTTGCTGTTTTTAACAAACGTCTGGTGAAAAAAAATTTATTACGCACAGACATGCCACCCAAACACAAGGTGGATGAGGAGTAAGAACACAGAAGGTAGAACTGGCACCTCAAAGGTGGGGCCCAAAGTTCAGCGAGGCACTTGGAGATACCACGCAAGAGGTTGAAACGCCTGGGTGGTGCCTCCAGGGACAAGGAGAAAAAGCCAGGTGAACACATGGGAGCCAGGTCTTCTGTCTTCAAATCAAGTGTAGCTAAGCTTGCCTGTTATGGCACACAGCGCGGTGTGGGTGCGTGCAAATGTGTGGATGTCTATGTGTGGACATGCACACAAGTAAACTAGGGAGCCACCTGCATCAGACAGTGTCAAGCAGAGGGGCAGAGGGTTGAAAGCTCTTCCCTTTCTCCAAAAAGCCCACCTCTTCATCTCTTTCCTGATACATAAAATTCCTTTATTAGGGAAAATATATTTTATTATGTAACTAGAATTAAAGCTTACATGGTCATTCTGGGGGAAGTATAGAGATCTATAAATTCATCTTTTTATAGTGTCAATGATTGCTGTTGGAGCCTTTTCTAATGGCTAATTTTGACTGGGGGAAGAGAATGGAAATAGGGTAGAAACCATAATTTACCTTTGACCTTAAGGGGGTGAAAAGGGCACAGCTTTATAAGACTAAAGAACCAAATGTTAAACTTTGTCAATTTTGCCAATAATAGAATTGCTTAGTTAAGGTTCTTGTAAGGAAGAGTGATTACTCTAACAAACCTAAGCAAAGAAATGGAATTTATTGAAGGAATAAGGTATTTCACAGAATACAAGGACTTTTGACCTCCAGGGCTCAGGAAGGAAAACTCCAGGACCCCGGGTTTGTGGATGGTGTCTGCAGACCTCAGCCGCTAGTAGGACTCTGAGTTGAGTCCCTGTTGAGTTAAAATGCCATATTCCCGAAAGAAACAACCAAGCCTGTCTGGGACAAGACTCTATGCTTGAACCAACCCGCTGTGGCCAGGGCAGGGGTCCTGTGCAGATGCACAGCTCCTGGGCTCCCTCTGTGCGAAAGGCAACATGATCAGATGGAAGCACAGTGCACCAGGGCACTCTCCACACATTGCTCCCCAGCCACATGGCTCTCTACCCTTTATGTGCAGAGCCCAAGTCTGCACAACCATCTCTGGACCCTCACGATTATCACATAAGGGAGGCTAAGCAGCGACTCTTGCCTGTGATGCAATGATGGCTTCTTCGAGATGAGGAAGATGAAGCTTACAGAGGTTGGTCAACTTACCCAAGGACACAGGTAGACTAAATAAAGGAGGTGGGACTTAAACCCACATCTCCTGGGCTACAAACACAAGTATGTGAATGTGGGTGTGGGTGTTAGGGAGACAAGGGACTGAATGGGTGGCAAAGCAAGAACAACGGTGAGTCTGTATCAGAAGCACCAGGACTGGGCAAATGTAGTCACTTGGGCCCCCAAACCAGGCTGTTGACAAAAAGACAAGAAAAAAGGGAGGAGGGATCAGAATACAGATGGAGGAGAGGGAAAGGCAAGACATAGGCTCAGATCAAGAGGGAGGATCCTGGAGTCCACACATAAACGTATCTATAAGGTAGCCAAGGCAGAAGCTGTTCCTTGTCCCCCAACAGTTATTCTCCCCTTCCTATGTAGTAATAATATTCTTAGTAGAATGGATGGCAGACCAGCTAAAACCACATTTCTAACCTTCCTTACAAGTAGGGACCTCACGATTATGATCTGTGGGATCTAAGCAGAAGTGACATGTTCAAATTCTGTGTAATGCCCTTAAAGGGAATGTTCTTTCCCCCTTTTCCTTTTCTACACCCTGGAATGCAGAGTTAATGGCAAGAGACAAAGCAGCCATATTGGACCATGAGGTACAAGCCAACTATAAGGATGGCAAAGCCACAAAATAGAAGGAGCCTGGATGCCTGGTGATTGAGAAGTCATCATGACAACCACTGCCAACCCAGACTTATTTTCAAGTCTAAGAAATAATTGTATAATAGTCATATTGAAGAAATAATAAAATGCTATGTATCATGCACAGTATCATAGTAAGCATTCTATAAATGCTAAATGTTTTCATGATTGATAGGCAGGCTAAAAATATAAAAGAAAAAGTAGGTATATTTGACTAAAAAATTAATAGTAACTTCTCTGTTACTAATTTATCTACTTAAAATTTTAAATGACTATATGTCAATAATAAAATTATTAATAAAGTATATTCTATTAGTCAAAATGTTTAAATGCTTGGCAATTTGGCACAACCATTCCTTTTGAAGTAATTTTTTTCTTATAGGTAGACTTGTTCCCAGGTATTTCTATTATAAACACAGCTACAATGGCTGTAATTATATACTTTTGGCACTAACGTGAGATTTTTCTTGAACTAAATTCCTTTAAAGCACAAATTTTTAATCACTGGTTCTGAACATTAAATATTTTAAAATTTTTCTTATGGAAAATTTCAAATATATATATATATGTTTAGAGAAAGTAGTATAGTGAAACCCAGGTAAGGTACCCATTACACACCTTCAATTACCAACTCCTGGCCAATTTTGTTTCATCTATATGGCCTCATCTGCTTCCAGCCCTCACCATCTGGATTTTCTTGGGGCAAATCCCAGACATCATATCATTCCATCCATAAATATTTTAGTATATATCTCAGGACTCTTTTTTAAAAACATGATCATAATACCATTATCACACTAAAGAATCAGTAATTCCTTATTAATATCAAACATGCCGTGTTTGAGTTTCCCCAAGTATCTCATAAATTGTTTTGCAGGATCCAAATAAATTCCATATATTATAATCAATTGATATGTCCCTTTTAATGCCTAGGCTACTTGCATGTTTATGAGAAAGATCGATAAGCTTCTGGCTTGTTACTTGGGATCTCTCTGACACAACAGCGGCATCCTAAGCCCAGAACCACTGCAGCCCCCAGTCCTCCAGAAGGCTTGTGACTCATCATCCTGGTCCCCAGGGCTGACCCTGAGCAAGAGCAAGGACAGAGTTCAGCATCCAGTCTCGTCTCTTTAAGGACTCAAGTTCTTTTCAAGACTTGATGTACGTGTCAGATGCCCAGGTCTGGTTCACCTAAAGCCTGGAATTTCTTTCCCAGATTGAGAAGGAGCTGTGCTAAGAATTAGTCAATTTGTGAAATAAAGTTACAGGGACCTAAGAGACCACCTAACTCAGGGGTCAGAGAACTTTTTCTGTAAAGGGCCCAGATAGTAAATATTTGAGGCTTGGTGGGCCAGTCTCTGTTCAACTCTGCTGTTGAGTGTGAACGCAGTCATAGACAGCATGTAAACAAAGGAGTGTGGTTGTGTTTCAATAAAACTTTATTTATGGACACAAATTTGAATTTTATATAATTTCCATGAAATATATATATCATATAATTACATATTTTTATATAATATGAAATAGTATAATATTTTGTGTTGTGAAATATAATTCTTTGTTTGATTTGTTTTTAACCATTTAAAAATGTAAGAACTATTCTTAACTTTCAGCCCATACATATGCATAAATAGACAGCAGAACAAATTTGGCCTGTGGGCCATAGTTTGCCAATCCTTGATCTAGCCCAATGTTCTCATCTCTTTTACTGAGAATTAAACTGGAGACCAGAGAGGTAAATTAATTCACTCAAAGTCACACAGCAAGTTGATGACAAAGGCCAAATTAGAACCTAAGTCTTTGTAAATAAAGAGTATTTTAATATGCAAGAACGGTATGCTCAAGAACCATTTGAAAGGCAGAAGACAGAGAACCAGAGCTCATGCCCCAAGCCTTGTGGATGCAGAATGACAACAGAGAGCCTGACTGCAGTGCTCGTTTCCTAGTAACCGCAGCCTCTCTGATGGAAGATTGCTCTGACTTGTTATTTATAACTTATTTCCCAGTAGGGAGGGTGAGTGACTTGATTATATTTAGTTACAAGAGCCAGGGAAATCCTGATCTACCATCTTAGGATAGACATAAACCTTATAGCCACAGCTGCCAGGAGATGGGAGAAAGCAAAGAAAGCTGCGATGTACAGTGTTGTCCCTGTCACTAACAACAAGGGTCACATATAGCAATTACTGACTGCCTGGCACCAACAACAGATGGTGTGAGGGGAGGCAGGGAGGAAAGGGATGGATTCTTATTCATACCCTACGGAGGCGGTCATTGTGCAAACCTTTCTGCACCTTGTTCATTACTCAAAGCATCTGTTAATTTTGCCTCCCTTTTTGACTTTGTTAGCATTGCTTTGCTTCTGGCTCCCAGAGTTATGTTCCTGAGCATGAATTCTGCTGCCTCTGAAGGTGCTTTCTTGATTCCATTGGATGATCTGAAGTCCAGGGAGGGGGCACAAAACATTATAAAATCACAGTCTGTAAATAGAAGAGGTCTCCTGGGCCTCTTCCAGAACTTGAGAGATTCCAGGTGGAGTTAGGTAGAATTGACAAATTAGGCCAAAATCAGAGATGGTAGCCATGAAGGGGTTATCAAGAGACTATCTAGTGTTGTCCAACCTTATATTTTACCTCCACAGGCCCAGAGAGGGTAAGTGACTTAAGAAATATCACACAACAAATTCAACAAACTCAGATCTTATTATTCGCTGCCTTATGACCTTTCTGATGCCTGAACAGCCTCTAAAACAAGGCAGAAAATCTCTCAGAGCAGATAGATGGATAGATGTAAAATGCCAACATGATGAATCATGAGCCTGTGCTTTTTTCTGTCCACAGATGTAAACAATTATGTGTCATTGCACAATTACAGGAAAATAGGAGAAGAGACAGCATTTGTTAAAAAAAAAAATAAGGAACAAAAAGAGACTAGGGTCACCAATTGCTGGAGAAACCCAGTGGACACCTCAAACACATCATTTGTAGAATGTAGTCTTAGGTTTAGTGGCTCAGCTTGGGCTCTGGAAGTACACATAGGGTATTTGTTCTTTGAACAAAAGAAATGAACTATCACTCAGGAATGTTGTAGTTTGTTTGAAGCAACTGTTGTCTTTTTCCCTGTCCTCATTCAGGATACAATATGGCTTGGGGTGTATTTTTTATAATATGCATACATGTATATATTTTTTAAGTGAGCAGCTATATATTGATGATAACATAATCCATTATTATTTTAGGAGCAAATCGAACACCGGCCATTCAGTTCCCCACCAAGCACTTCCCCCATCGCACCCCACATACACTTGAGGCCTGCAAGATGGGTAATAAGGGCCAAGGCAACAAGGACAGGAGGGTGCTAAGCCAGCCAATCAACAGACTTAGAGAAGCAGGGCTTTGGCCGGGCACGGTGGCTCACGCCTGTAATCCTAGCACTCTGGGAGGCCGAGGTGGGCGGATCGCTCAAGGTCAGGAGTTCGAAACCAGCCTGAGCAAGAGCGAGACCCCGTTTCTACTATAAATAGAAAGAAAATTAATTGGCCAACTAAAAATATATAGAAAAAATTAGCCGGGCATGGCGGTGCATGCCTGTAGTCCCAGCTACTCGGGAAGCTGAGGCAGAAGGATTGCTTGAGCCCTGGAGTTTGAGGTTGCTGTGAGCTAGGCTGATACCACAGCACTTTAGCCCGGGCAACAGAGTGAGATTCTGTGTCTCAAAAAAAAAAAAAAAAAAAAATTTCCTTTCCTTATTAAATTACAGACATACTTGCCTTCGATTCATTATGCAGATTTGAGGCACTCATAAACTAGGCCCCACATTTGTCCATTTATAATATATATACTATAAATGAAGGTT